>CAJNJA010013722.1:236-12276 GCA_905231915.1 Symbiodinium necroappetens | reverse complement strand
CCCAAAACCCCTAAACCCCAAAATCGCCAAAACTTACTGGTCTCTAGCCCTCGGGAGAGCTAGCCTAGTAATTGGGAACATATCTGTATCTATAACTACAGTTACCTTCTAGAATAACCGTTAATAACCCAAAACCCCGGAAGCTCTAAACCCCATAAGCCGAACTAAACCCCAAACACCCTAAACCGAACCAAGCCCCAAACACGCCAAAACCGAACTAAACCCCAAACACCCCAAACCCCTAACTAAACCCCCAAACCCAAAACCCATAACTAAACCCCAAAACCCCAAAATCGAACTAAACCCCAAAACCCCTAAACCGAACTAAACCCCAAACCCCCTAAACCGAACTAAACCCCCAAACCCCAAACTTTTCAAACACCCCTAAATCGAACTAAACCCCGAACACCCTAACAAAACCCCAAACACCCCTAAACCGAACTAAACCCCAAACACCCTAACTAAACCCCAAACACCCCTAAACACGAATCGTACCCTCCGTGAAGTGGCCTGGCAGCTGCCTCTGCCCAGCGGCGAGCGCGGCCGAGGTTGGAGAGCGCCTTTTAGGTTTCGGGGTTTATACCGTTTTAGGGTTTTTAAGGTTTAGGGTTTATAGGGTCTTTAGGGTTTATAGGGTCTTTAGGGTTTTAAGGTTTAGGGCTTATAGGGTTTATAGGGTTTTAAGGTATAGGCTTTATAGGGTTTATAGGGTTTTGGGGTTTTAAGGTTTAGGGATTATAGGGTTTATAGGGCTTTATATGGTTTAAAGGGTTTATGTATAGGGTTTTATAAGGTTTATAGGGTTATAGGGTTTATGGCGTTTATAGGGTTTAGGGTTTATAGGGCTTACAGGGTTAGGGCTTACAGGGTTTAGGGTTTAGGGTTTTAGGGTTTATAGGGCTTATATCTAGGGTTTATAGGGTTTATACGGCTTAGGTGTTAAAGGGTTCAGGGTTTGGGGTTACAGGGTTGATAAAGTTTTTGTATAAATTTTTAGTTTTTAGGGATTACAGGGTTTATGGGGTTTAGGGTTCAGGGGTGTTGCCAGGTATTTTTAGGGTTAGGTGTTGTGCGGTTTAAAGGTTTTTGGGGTTAGGAAAGAAGGTTAGGGGTTTAGGGGTTAGGAATGGTTAGGGATTTATTCGCCTCCCACCTAGCTAGGACGAGTCCGCATTGCAGGGTTTAGGGTTTCGAGGTTTTAGGATTTACGGGTTGTAGGGGCTTAAGGGTTTAGGGGCTTTAGGGGCTTTCGGGGTTTAGGGAACCACAGCTATCCTGACTGACTGGAGTCGCTGGGTTGGGGGTTTCTAAGGTCTTAGGATAGGGGTTGTTGAATCTAGCGCTAAGCAGAAGTAGTTCGGGTCTATGGCAGAAAGTTTAGGGTTCAAGGTCTTGCAGCAGCGGTTCCGGTCGTGACTTCAAAGTTCGTTCAGCACATGTTGTACACACAATAATAAGAACAGAACCAATCAACATGTATATCAACAATAGTATAGCACCTATAACTCTGCTGATAATATTAAGATTATTCAGGATAGCACTCTTGCTGTTAAGGGCTATGGCTGCAAGATGTGGTTTCGGGATCTGAGTCACTCAGTGTCTGGCAAAGGTCAGTTGCCGAGTGTTCACTGCCTGCCACGAGGCTGCAGCAGATGCACAGAGAAGCTGATGCCATGCCGATGTGACCACCAGAAAAAAAACATGCACATACGAGCCTGGACTGTATCTATTCAGAGTTTACCTGCGAGCCAACAACTTGAGTTGGTGGACTGCAGTTCCACACCACACATTGAAGCTGAAACATGTGAACCCAGTTGTATGTATGCGTACATGCCTCTCCGCATGTGTGTATGTGTGCATATATATATATATGCATGTATGTAAGTATACACGGATGTATGTATGTATGTATGTGTGCGTACGCATGTATGTACATGTGCATGTGCGCACGTGTGTGTGTATGTAAGCATGTATGCACGCACGTTTGCATGCACGTGCGTATGTACGTACTTTATGCACAGCGGCATATAAGAAAGAGTACAGATATCTATACAGGTTCCAGAAGCGTGTGCATGAATGTTCAGCTCTGTGATGCCGATGCATGTACCAGCGCACAGTAGTATTGCTCAACTTGCTGATCCCGTTGCAAGACTAATACCATGCACACACGCATGCACGCACAATGCGCGTATGCATGTATTCGTGTATGTATGTGTGTATATCTACACATATAAATACAAATATAAATCAATAAATGAATAAATAAATATATATATATATATATGTATATATATATATAGATATAGATATATACATATGTATATATGTACACATACACAGGTTATCATGAAGGCGGTGTCCACCTCGTCTCGCTGTGTCACGGCTGGCGACGTAAAACCTCGAGAGCTTGGGTGGTGTCTGTTTGTCAAGGTGCTGTCAGAGATTTTAAGATAGGTGCTCTTTAAAGGCTGCTATCAGGCAACATACTGGTTCCTCAAGCGGTGGGAGTTGCATACCAGGTACCACAATGGTCCTAACAGGCTTTTCGGCGCACAACTCGCACAATCTGTGTTCACCGGTCTGCTGCCTGAAACAAGACAGGACTGACGACCAACAAAATTCCAAAAAGGGTAGCAAACCTGCAAAATTGTACTTCGCCGGCCTACACAGGAACCCCCATCAATACGATTCCCTAATTGGGGAACCCTGCGTGCTGTGCTGAACTACACTGGCCAAGACAAGGCCAAGAGTTTTGGGGCTGTAGGGGCTTAGTCTCTGGGTTTTCGGGTTGGGGATATATAAGGGGCGTTGACGCCCTTACGTGCGCATGCCACTAAGTGCCCATAGCCGTGTAAAACACCCCACAGCCCTGTAAGCCTGAACTACCCGGTTGCCGGCGGAGGAGCAGGTAGGCTACATCTGACTACTCCGGCGGTTTAAGCTGAGATCTGAAAAAAGTGCGGAGGATGCTGTGTTGCCATAGGTTAGGGCTCATTAGCGATTCGGGTTTGAGGCCTTGTAGATTGCTCTTCCTACACCACCAGCATGACGGAATGCACATGCTTTTCAAACTGTCAACCTTTTAACACCGGGTCTATGCATAAACTGTCAACCGATAAACCCTAAACCTCAACCCTAAACCCCCTAAACGCCTACACCCTAAACCTCAAGCCCAAAAGCTCCTTAAGCCCGAAATCGTCTCGAAGAAAGCTACTGGGCACCGGGCAACGAAGGTGGGAGTCGCGCTGCCTCCTGGCCCGGGAAGGGAGGGTTTAGGGTTTAGGGTTTAGGGTGCAGAGTCTACACACGTCTATTCAGCAAGTTATACCTCAAGTCACGTAACCCTAAACCCTAAACATCCTATAATTTAAACCCTAAAACAAAAACAGATCCAGCATAGAGAGACCAGGGTTCCGGGCCGTTAGGCTTGAGAGTTCGAGTGGGAGATGAACGGGGCATGTGCACTCGCAAAAGGAAGTTTGAACGACACTCTTCTAGACTCTAGAGCCTTGCGCACCGTCTGATTCCAAGGCGGACTGGGTTCATGATTTTTTGGTAGAAATACCTCGTCATCCGGAACGCTTCATTACCAAGGACAAAGTCGCTCAGCTGATCTATGGACCCAAAGCAGCATGCGCCCTGCGCAAGCCTCTCGGGTTTATGTGGGCTCAGGGATTCGTATCGAGACGGCTGGTATAGATGCAAGGGTAGAAATTTCTGCCCAACAACCTCAACCCCTTCTAGCATCTGGACTGGACTTATCAACCGCAGCCCCTTTTTTGAACCCGTACTGAGGCCGATGCGTGTGACGGGAGAGCGTGTTCTGCAAACCTCAACCATAAACCCTAAAACCCTAAACTCCAAACTCCTAAACCCTAAACCTCGACCTCAACTCCGCCTGAACCCTCAAACACCCTCAGACCCCTAACTCTGATCTGAAAAAAACACGAATAAAACTAGACCCCAGATCTACTTAATGTAGGGGCCTTAATAATTAGAATAGGGTTTGGGGGTTCCTTATTATTCATATTTTTTATTGTAGTATAACATACACCCAAACCCGAGTCCAATCATTAAGGCCCCGACACCACTATACCCTGCAACTCATAACCTGCAACCAGAGCCCTGGAATCCCAGCATATGGGAGCTCCTTGAAAGTAAGAAGCAGAAAAAGCCGTTGACCGCACAAGCTCTAGACCCAGACCCCTGCAGTGATACCTGCCACTAAAGTCTGAAACCCTAGACTCCAACCCCGCCCCCCTCCATAAACACTACAACCGGAGCCCCGGAAAACCCTGAGGACTAATTTTAGACCAACCTTCAGAAGGACTGAGGCGAAGTCCAAGTCCAAACCCGCGTTAGGGTTTAGGGTTTCAATACAGAAGCCTATCAAAGAAGACTCATCCAGAACCTTAGCAGCTGTTGCTGTGGAGCCGATTCTGACTTCTCTCAATGTATACACAGCATTACGACAGGACCCATAGAATTTCTCACAGAACTCCGGCAAGACAAGCCTTTCCGAACCCGGCGAAAACTGCCAAACAAAAACTCTGTTGAACACTCTCAAACTTAAGCCCTCAACGTTGCACCTCCAAACCCTCGAGTGTCCTAGAAACCTCATGCAAGGGGCTCAAAAATTAGAATCGAGTTTTTCGTGGGGGTATATTACACTATATAAGTATATTGGTAATTATTCCGGCTTCTATATATATATATATATATTTCAGGAACCCAGAAGCCCTGGGGCTGGGGCCGCTACGCGATGCCTCGCCGCAGTCGCGGCCGCCAGCTCATAACCCATTTTTGGTTGTTTCAAGCTGTCGGGTTTTTTTTTGGGGCTTCGGGTTGTAGAGCTTTGGGTTTAGGGCCTTAGTTGGGGCTTCGGGTCTGGGGTTTTGGGTCAGGGTTTGGCCTCCGAAGGCTTTAGGGCTTGGGTGCCGTATTCCATCGCAGGCATCCGACTGATGTTCCTAGCTGTCCTAGCTTGGGGATGCTATGACGGGCGTGTTCGGTTGGTTGTTTTGGTGGTTAGGGATGATGTTATTTTGTTATCAGCTAGCTTTACCTATGATCTCTGTTGTATGTCCTTTTTTGGGTTATCTTCTACGATCCTAGATACGTAAGTGCTTCTAAGGTAGATTCGAAAGAGCGACGATACCAGATCTGCTGCCGGCGAGTTCAATTTCGGATCGCATGCCCTAGAAACCCCAAATGTGGGAAGCGGGATGTCTGTTCAGACACTCAAGTTTGGACCGCTTGAGGTCAGGCACCACGCGCAGCAGGACGACGTAAACGGAACCTGCCATCCCGAATATGCATAAAACAAATCAAACTTTTCAATCCAAAACTATCCTGCGAGAACCCGAAAACTCGAAAGCTGGGTTTTGGACCTTGGAATGTAACTGAGCCCTTTCGCGTGGCTGCTGGAACGAGTATACCTGGCTACTAGTAACCTAGTCTTTGCATGACTCTGCGAAGGACGCACATACAACTTCCCAAACGAGCCGTAAACCAATTACAAACGAATGTCATGCCTGTCTGAAGTCGTGATAGTCATAGTCATAGTTGCGTCTGGTGAGTCCGTTCAGACTACAATGGCCCCTCAACAAGAGACCCAATTCGCTTCCACACAGCCTTGGCGGCCCTCTTGTTTTTCGCCTGGCGCCAGCATAGCGACACGGCTGTTCACCTGCAACAACATAAGGGTAATACGGGTCTGGCGAAATCGATTTTACCAAACCCTAAACCATGGACCCGAAACCCTAAAACCCCAGACACAAACTCCCAAAGAGTAGAAACTTTGCATCGTCTCCAAGCTCCAACTGTCTTGACTAAATGGCCCACAGCCCAGCAATGCTTTGCTACTCTACTATACAAGCATGATGTTACTATAATTGTACTACAATGCAATCATACAATTATATTGCTACGATAGTAAAGTTATCGTCGCATCGGAAGCGTGCTTTGAGTGGCTGGCTGTTTTGAGCAGAAAACGCGCTGGGGCCCAGGCGGCAGGGCCCGCAGCCCCTTGGCGAACAGCAGCCGGTGCCCAAGCTGCTTCACACCACAAACCTTGGCAAAGAAAAAAGTTACTCCGGGCTGCTGTTTAAGATTTATATTAATATCAGGCTTTGGTGTTTAAGATTTATACTGGGTTTTATGGCCACATGTTCGAAGACTAATGGTTCATCCGTCTGCTCTGAGCCTTTAGGCTTGGGATGCCTTAGCAGCGCGTCTACGTCTGAAAGAACTTCCCGATCGAAGCTTTGGGCCAAAGGAACTACTCTCTTTGTTCTCCCTCAGTATATAAATACACGGAGTAACGACTTGTACATATACATATATACATATATATATATATATCTATTGTGATTGTGTGTGTATGTCTGTATATACATTCACACTCAGTATACAGATACTACTACTTTTAAGATGTTACTTCTGTTTTTTGCTTTATCAAAGCACGATTATTCATGCCATCAATGTCATGCTTTTCATAAACATTATCATCAGCCTTAACGTCATGTTTCACAACATCACTCCTGTTGTATAGCATTGTCTCTTAGTAGTCTGCATATAAGTGTATGTACACAGATATACTGATATACATGTATTCCTATGTGTATATATATATATGTATGTATGTATGTATGTATGTATGTATGTATGTATGTATGTATATATGTTTACATGCATGCATGCATACATACATACATGCATACATGCATGCATACATACATACATACATACATACACATACTTGGTCCCTCAGGGCTTCACTATGAGATGCTTCGGATCTACCGGTAAACCCGCTGAACCGAGACTCTAATCCACGGTAAGCTGAGGGCCACTGAGCCCTAAAACCTAAACGCCCGACAACGTCACATCGGGGCCTGAACGATCTACGGAGACAAACGGGTTCTGGTTGTATATAATAATAATGGTGTATTTATGGTAATTCAGTCTTTGCTGAACCCTAAACCCCAAACCCGACAAAGCAAGCCCTGCCTCCCAGAAGAGAGGATCGATGCTGTTCAGCACGCCCTGTGCCTGTGCCTCACAACGGCTCGGGTTTAGGGCTTCAGGGCTTTTTAAACCCTCCGCCCTACAGGGTTGCAGGGCCTCGGACAATCCAGGCGAGGCATATATGGGTTTAGGGTTTAGGGATTAGGGTTCAGGGTCTTGAGTCGGCAGAGTGAAACGAAATGCTTTTTAGTGCCTCAGGGCTTCAGGGCGCATATTTTCAATCATTCTCACAGATCGTATAACCTCGAGCAAAGCTTAATTAGCGCTTCATCGCATGGAACTTCAAGTTCAGGCCTTTCGGGGCTTGAGCTAGCGGGATGCAGGATGAGGGTTATAGGGCCTTAGGTTTGTTTCGGTTTCGGGGCTGGGGTTCCGGGACAGGGATTAGTGATTCGGGGTTTGTGCTCCCACAACTCTGACCTGGACTCCAGAAGGGGGGGAGCCAAGGGTCAGAGTTCAGTTCCAGGGGTTCGGGGCCGACGGCTCTTTTCGGTTTAGGGTTTAGGGTCGCTATCCAGACAAAGGGCCGATTTTTCTAGAGCATAGTGAGCCTCAAGGCCATTTTCTGGTCGCAGCGAACATGGGTGGTCGCGAGTCTGCGTGGATGGCTCGTGTCGGCGGTAATGCTCGGCCGTAAAAACTGTTTGAATCGGATTTTGACGTTGACAGTGTACCATAATTTTATTAATCAGAAGCCCTAAACACAAACTACAAGCAGTATTCAGAGCCCTGTGATGAATTATTGAATTCACAACCCCCACAGTTGCCTGATCTTTGAGCCGGACGGAGCCCAGCTGCTCGAAGTCTAAGTCAAACCTTCGGGCAGCGCCCAGGAACAGGGCGTCTAAGGTTTGTTAGTTCAGGGTGTAGGGTTTAGGGTTTAGGGTTTATGTGTAACATAGGGCTGGGTAGTTACAAGAAGGAACCCCAAAGAAGTAACGAAGAGGATGTTAGGGCGTAAGGGTCAGGGGTGTATGGTTTATGCTCTCGCAACGCGGGCAAGCGAGACGAGGTCTCACGGCGCGCAATCGGACTACAGGAAACCCCTCAACGCGAAACCCTAAATCCTAAGCCCGCCCAGGGGGTCTTGAGCTTGGCGGTGTAAGGAAAAAAGTTAAGGCTAGGGCCATTTGGGCTTTAGGACGTTTAAACCTGAGATTCCAAGTTTCGTCTGGAGTCTGAACTCAAAGCGGGTTGCAAGACTTCAAGGAAAATGGGCTTATAGGGTTCGGGGTTAGGGCAATTGCTTTCCGTGGTAAGCGCAATCTTCGCAACAGCATAAGACGCAAACAGCCCCCCCTCAAGACCGACAAGCAAGTCTACACCCTCCACTATACACTGTACACGTTGTGGGCGCCGTAGATCCTGAGAGAGCGGTGAGAGGAGCTCTTAATTCTATTCAACCTGATGGCGGTAGCCACTACCGCAAACTGTAAGTCTGTGACGCTATACTATTATATGATATTCTGCTATACCATACAGTACTTTACCATAGTATACTACCAGCACACTACACCAGAGCAGACCATACTGTCCGCCTATAATCCCAAACTCGACACTCTGAGCCGACTTTTGCCCTAAACCCTGAACCCAAACTCGGCGCTTTAACCCTAAATCCTATACATCCTAAACCGCTTTAGCCGAATGTTGCCAGGAGGCTCTTCCTTCAGCTTGGAGAAATACCTCGGCCGGTGCTACGAGCCCCTGCAGAGCCCTCTTTGTTAAGCCGATCTCGAGTTCTACTTTGCAGGGCTCTCGACAGGGGGTTCTGTAACTTAACTTATGATGATCATGAATACCCTCGATCCTGCGGAACCACTCCGAACTCCAGAGCCTAGGCATCGCTAGTGCAACAGAGAGGCTGCACAAGTGCACCTGCGACAGGCGCGTCAGACAAAGAGTGGCAGTTCGACAGTCCCTTTGCATTATGTAAGATCCAGATTACGAAACCCTGGCTCTGTAGCCCCAAATTACGAAACCCTGGCTCTGTAACCCCAACTTACGAAACCCTGGCTCTGTAACCCCAAAATATTGGGATTAATACACAGAACCTCAATGACGACCAACGGTTTCTTAATCAGCCTCCCGCAGTGGGTTGGTGCTGTCGGCGGCGGTCTGCAGAAAGTGCAAACCACCACTCTCTCGGTTATAACTCTCGGACCAGGATACGTCTACATGTCTATCTATGTGTTTATACATATATACATATATGTATACACACATACATATATATATATATATATACACACAAACAGATAAGTACATAGATAGATAGATAGATAGATAGATAGATAGATAAATTGATAGATAAATAGATAGATAGAAAGGTAGATATATAGATAGATAGATAGAAAGGTAGATAGGTAAACAGAGAGATAGATAGGTAGGTAGATACAGATACAGATGACACAGATATGTATGTATGTATGTATGTATGTATGTATGTATGTATGTATGTATATATATATACATATAATATATATATATATATGGCCCCTCTGCAAAGGTGGCTGCGTGGACTGACATCAGTCGTTCCGACCCGGCAGCCCTAGACCAAACACGTTGGCCCCACAAGCCCGGAACTGCAGGCCAGCCTCTGCCTCCATCCAGGCTCTTCCTGGGTTCACCAACCCACTGGGAAGAAGTATCTGGGTAGTTCTCTAAAATAGGGAGGGTCCCTTTTTGGGTCCCCAATTTAGTACGGCACCCTTGTAAAACGCCCATGTACAAGTTTACAGGTTAGTTCTATCACAGGAGGAACCCAAAGCCAAAAAGTCAAAAAGGTATATCACAGAGCAGCCTAGCTTCAGCCATTCCAGCATCTTGGTCTCCTGTCGCACTTTGTGGTGTTTTGTCAAGCAGTGTTGGATGTATTTTTGTTGCTTACTTTGCTAGACTAGCTGTAGCTTACTTGCTGCTAGAGGCTCGTGTATGAAGTTGGTTAGCGACTCCATTTACTGCACCATCCGGCTTCTTCTGATGCAAGGGACAGTCTGAGAGTCACACTGCAAATGACGGGCGGAAGCATGGCACCAGACTACGCTTCAACCGGACAGCCAGAGGCCTAAGGCCACGATTCGAGTCACCTCTGTCAAGGCCTTAGCATTGCATCCCGGTGTCCATCCTCAGAACCGGAAGGAAATCAGGCTCTACATATTCAATGAGGGCATGAATGTCGGATGCCTTCGATGTGTCATTGCTACGCGGCAAGACATTTTAAGCAGTGTGCGCCTTGTCTGCTCTAGGTCGGAGTCGAAGCGACTGCTACCAGAGCCCGGCACACTAAACCCTAAACCCTTTGGCTGCAGGCTTGCAAGTAAAAACGCCTGGTAAGTAACCCTTTTTTACACAGGCTTGACTTGAATTGGTAGGTAACCCTGAACCCCAAACTTTTTCAACCCCTGCACCCTAAACCTCAAACCTATTTCAGGTAAAATGCTTGCAGCTCCCTCGGCCTTCTCTGCATCACCAGGGTCAACTGCGGCTCCTGCGCCGGGGCATCGGTTTAGGGAGGCTCAAGGTCGACGGGCGACTGGGGCTCAGGTTGCAGGGTTTGGGGCTTATAGGGCTTTAGGGTTTATAGGGTTCATTATAGGTATAGGGTTTATAGGGTTTAGGGAATAGGGTTTATGGTCAGGGTGTTGGGCTGAAGGCTTACCTCTTGAAGGGCTCAAGGTTGCAAGGAGGTCCTCAAAGCCAACTGCTTGTTTCACACACAGCTGCGGAGTCAGGGTTTAGGGAAGAGGCTAATCAAGCTTTGCACAACTCATTATAGGCAGCTTGACTCTTAAGCGCAGAAGCTCCAAGCCGCGGTCCCTAAACCATTAGAAAAGGCTTCTTGGGTGACTTAAACCGCTACAGTTGTAAGCGGACTATGATGGAGTAGTGTGACCAATAATTCCGACTCCTATACGAACAAAGCGATCTAAGTAGTTGTTGTCAACATGTGTGTCCTTAGCTGCTGTGTTATTCTGGTAAACTCCTGTCACGAGTGTCTGTTGATCGACTGCTGTCTTCTGAAGTTTACGCCCTGGGTCTGAAAGGTTTAGGGTTTCAAAAAGTTTAGGGTTAAAGTTTAGGGTTTAGGGGGCTAAGTCTTGTGCCCAGCCCGACATCAAAAAGCCCGAAACTCTTTCAAAACTTTCCTAAACAAAAAGCAGAAAGTCGTCCCAAAACCCCGTGCCCGAAACGCCGCCAAGGGCGAGCCTCGCTGGGGCGGTGAAGTCGCTGGGGGCGTCACAGGCTCCTGGTGCAGGGCGGAAGGCTTCAAAGGAGCCCTGCACCGGAAATCCTATGCCGGTTAGGGTTTAAGGTTTTGGGTTTCACCACTCACAACTGGGTCAAGCCGGGCGAGGTCTCAAGTACATGATAGCACAATGCTGGGATGGCAGATTCACCATCCTAGAAAGTACCAGTGGCCAGTAACCACCAACACTCAAAACGGTTTAGGGTTTAGGGTTTCTATACCCTTAAAAGGAACCTTGAGAGGGCCCTTATAGGCATGTGCCTTGGCTGTCGTGACGGTGACCATATGTCTCGATCAGGAGCTGGGTGTATGTGATGTATGTGCGTACACACATATACATATATACACGTTCCTGCCAAGCCCATTAACATGAATGTTTATATTAATCTTATTGGTCTTGCAGTTTGTTCGTTGCTGTTTAAGGGTTATTTAAGTTCTTGAGCATTCCACAGGAGGTCTTTCAGGCTTTAAACTGAGAGCATTAGGATTCTAGGGCCACTTGTTACAAGGGTTTGAGAATTAACGAATTGGGTTTGGGCCTGTGCAGATTGGTGTCCGTCAGCACGACCACGAATATGCGTTTTGTATCTCTCCATGCTTCCGCGGTCATTGCATCGTCACCAGTCCTAAACCTCCCAAACCCTGAAGCCCTTTAGCCCAAGATCCTGAACCTCCTTGGGCTGGTAAACCAACAGCCTGCAAGCCCTAGCAGAAGGGACCCACAGTTAGAGAATACCCTCAAGCAAACCCTAAACCCTAAACCCAGCT
>CAJNJA010013721.1:0-12534 GCA_905231915.1 Symbiodinium necroappetens | reverse complement strand
TAGTAGTAGTAGTAGTAGTAGTAGTAGGGGTAGTAGTAGTAGTAGTAGCAGTAGTAGTAGTAGTAGTAGTAGCAGCAGTAGTAGTAGTAGTAGTAGTAGTAGTAGTCGTGGTGGTGGTGGTGGTGGTGGTGATAGCAGCATGATGGTGATGACGATGGTGATGATGGTGGTGCTGATGACGATGATGGTGACGGTGATGGTGATGGTGATGGTGAGGGTGACGGTGACGTGATGATGATGATGATGGTGGTGGTGAAGATTATGATGTTGATGATGATGGTGGTGGCGATGATGATTACTGTTATCGTTAAACGTTGCCGATATTGTAGCGACAATTGTGACGATTGTTGTTCTTACGAGTGTTGGTGTGATAATCATATTGGACAGAATATCGCCACCCTCGTTAGTATAACCCGATCAATCGATAAACTCTGCTGTGCATACTCAGCCACAGACCCCCGGCAATCAACTAGGCGGATCCCCCAACCCCGACAAGGGCGAACCGCCATTATAATTCACAGACTACTCTTTGCACGACCCGGGCGACCAGCGCGACACTCCAAATTCAGGCCTGGCCTGACTCAAACCGAGAGGGAGTTGTTATTCAGGAGCCTAATCAAGTCGTAATATGGGTAGGACGGGTAGGAAACACCAGGAAAAATCTCAAAGCCTGTGATCCCGGAGCCAGCTGCCCAGGTGCAATGCTGAGAAAGCCACCTGCGAGATATGCACTCGACTGGCAGCCTTCGTGGCCGTCGTTGCTGTTTACACAAACTCGCAATATCCGATGCCCAAAAACTCAATGCACAAAAATCTCAATCACCAACCCAGACTCAAAACCCGGTGCCAAACAAAAGCTTTGACTTAACTGCCCTGTCACCGAGAGTTCGCTAACAAATCCGGTTGCAGAAGGCACAGGGATTCAGACGGGGGTGATGCGAAGTCGACACGCTGCTAGGGTTGCCTGCATTTTCAACCTTGAAGCCCTGAGACACCTCTTTTCAAACGACAGCTGCTCGAATCTATGACAGGTACAATCATCGAGGCTTAGTACGAATAGTGATACAGCCGTCGAGTGATACCTGCGAGCACGCAACAAAGCTCTTAATTCGCTATTTTCAAACAAACATGCCTGTCCTCTGCACTTCAAAATGCAGTACCCAGCTAGGCCCGAGATTAGCTTTCAAATTGAGGATTTCGAGTCTCTTGAAAATGTGACGCGACATTGCATTGTTAACCTGGGACCTAGGACCCATGGTCGCAAAAAAAATCAACACGAGCACGGCTTTGGGAAGGACACACAGGTGCACACGCTGAAGTGCTCCCGAACCTGCATCTGTGCCGGCAGAGTGTACGCGGCCAATCGCGGCCATTACGAGTCAACAGCCCTCACAAAAAATGTTTTTTCAGTCCGCCGACTCGTAATGTGTGGACATGTGTGTGCGACTTGAGCTGCAAGGCATACATGCCTCAGCGTAGAGGGCCGCACAAGGCACCGCACGTAAACCTGCTGGCACGCATAATTCACGCCTGCAACCTAAGTTCGCTGCGGCGTAAATTGACGTGTCCCCATTCCGCCGGTCGGCCTTTTCTGGATCCTAGAGTCGCTGAGACTTAAGTGCTGACAGTCTCGTCAACAAATACTTCTGTACCTCGCGTACATGCTATGCTCAGCAACTGTCTGACGCAGACGGTCAGACAGACAGTACAAGCGAAGCCATCAGTTTCATCGCATCCTCGGCTTAGTCATGGACAAGCCGGTGAGTTCATACGAAAAGCGGATGAAGAACATTGTTCCGAGTCTTCGGTACTTGATCGGGTTCGGCACCAACGCGTAACCACTTAGTACGCAAACACGTATAATGATTCCCATATGCTTATGCCCAAATACTTATTGAAAACTAAAAAAGGACAGGACGAAAGCGAGTTGTTCAGGATAGCTACACTCTGCAATGACGGCACTGGCACACAAGGATCGATGTCGAGAAACGTGAATCCCAAATTCGAAACAAGCAAAATCCATTTCAAACCCACGCAAGTGATGTGCAACCGTCATCCACGCCTCAATTTCTAACTTGCTGACCGCCCGTTCTACGTTAGTCTCAAAAAACTTAGGGTTGCAGACTCAAGTTGTCGTTTGCCTTTTGGAAATTGATTGCAGGCGTTTGGTTGAGCTGCCCCGGGATGCCTGGATCCACGTTGTGGGAGCGGGGGGGCAGGGTTATTATTACAGTAAGAACATGAGCATGAAAAACTCGTGTCAGTCATGAGAATTGGTCTGGTAACCGTACATGAATGCATCCATCGTCTCTGCCTCCAGCAGAAGGTTGCCTTGGTGTCGGCTCAACAACGACGGCGGCACCATTCCGTGTCGCTGCCTTCGCTTCGGGTTCGTAGCTTGGCTAGGCTGGAAAGCCCCGGAGCAGACGGTCTCTTCACCGTCAACGACATGTGACGTAGGTCCTGCGCTTGTACGCATCATGTGAACATTCTTCTATCTATCTATCGATCTATCTATCTATGTACTCTAACCTCATTTCATATAATCTCATCTAATCTATTCTAATCTAATCTAATCTATCTGTCCGTCTGTCTGTCTGTCTGTCGCCAGGGCTGTGGTGGGGAGATGTGGGGAGTTGCCTCCCCGCCGCACGCGAGTGCTGCGTCTGCCTGTCTTTGTTGCACAAGGGTAAAGAGAGAGGGAATGTCTGTCTGTCACTCTCTCTCTGCCTCTGTCTCTGTCTGTGCTCGTGTGCCTCTCTGCCTGTGCCTGTGTCCGTGTCTGTCTCTGTCGGTTTGTCTATCTTTCCGTTTGTCTGTCTATCTATCTATCTACCTATCTATCCCTCCCTCTCACTCTGTCTATCTGTATATGTATTTATCTGACGATCAACTTATCCGACTATCTTTCTTTCCTTGTTTCGCCAGGGCTGGGGGCGCCCCTTCCGAGCCAAAGCGGGCTGCTGAGATCAAGACTCCGCAAACACCAGAAAACACTCGCGCCCCAGATATCAACTCTTAGACTGGTCCTCGGATCGCATCGGAGGGTCCCCTCGATGATTTCGTGGCTCTCTGCCCTATAGTGGCGGTCACATAGTCGCTACGCCCCACTTCTTTTTGCCATCTCGGTATCACACCGAAAATATCACCCGCTTACGATGGTGCCACCTCGTGGTTTGAGTATGAGCAGCTCATCGACTCATCGATGACTGGTGCGACATTACAACGCTGGATGAAACCAAGACAGGACCGTCTTTCAAGACCAGGCTCTCCGGTCTAGCAACAGTGCAAAAATAGGCACTAGACCGAGACAACGGAGTGGCGTATTTCAAGAAAAAGATGCGCCCCTTCTCTGTGAAGGGCGAGCAGCATGTCTTCCTATAGAGATTCCTGGGTCTCTGTAAGGCTTGGAAAGGTAACCAAGGTTTTGTTACTTGGATTGCTAGGTTCGATATTGTTTTGCAGAGGTTGCGAAACTCCTGGATGGACCTTCTACCGGAGGCAACTTCGGCGGATAACCCACCGGAATTCGCAACTGCCCTCAGGCAGGATCCGACTTTCCAGCGCTTACAGGACCCAACGGAACAGAGAACATACGCAGAAGCACAACTCCGGAAATGGTATCGCCAGCGTGAAGACGCCCACAAGTGGGCATTCTCATTAAACGATCATCTCCTGTCTCTTTTATTCCTCGTGCGGTCCGATCTGAACGAACACCAGCGAGAAAGATTAGTATCAACCCTAACTAATCAAGGGTACCGGATAGAAGCCTACACTTGCAACATCGTTCGTCAAACTATGTTTGAGCACTTTGCAACGACGAAGACAGATCTTCAGGACCCCAACCTCCGGCACTCTTCTCACAAGTAGGACCATCGAGGAAGGAGACATACACGCCGCAGGCGCGGCGGACGCAATTTTCTCATTCTTGACCATGGCAAAGACAACACGATGGAGCAGAAGGTTACTGGCTGCAAGACGAGGATACTCTTGATGACCATGAAGCCTTCGCGGAAAGGAGATTTAAGAAAGGAAGAAGACCAAGAATGCGTCCCGGCTCACCGGGAAAAGCAAAAGGTGGCAAGCAAAGATCACGAGGCGGCTTTAGGCCCTATCGATCAAAAGGGAAAGCCAACCAGGCAGGTCAAGAGCATCCATCCGATCCCAGTTACTTCGGCAAAGGAAAGGACAAAGGTGGCAGGGGCAAAGGAAAAGGAAAAGCAAAGGACAAGGGCGACAAGGGAACGTCCTACAAAGGCGCTAAGAAAAGGAAATCAGAAGGATTCGGCTAAGTCTGCATCCTCCACATTGGATCAAGCGAACGCTTCCCCTGGAGCCTATGAAGCCACCACACCGGACTGGGATGAATGGCACGAAGACAGCTACTTTGCTGATCAAAGATGGAGCTACGCCGTATATGAACAACAGTCGCATTCATGCACGGAAAAACACGAGGATCAAAAGGTAGAGGCAGAGGCGCAGATCCGAATGCGCGGAGAAACCCCGCGTCAAACTTTTACGAGAGCTACCATTCCTTGACTCCTGTAAAAACAGGTCAAGAAGAAGAGCATTCTTACGCAGGAATGCATACTGCCACAGCAGTTTTCCTACACAGCATACTGTTCTGTCTGCTCTTACAGAACGCATCAATCTTGACCGAAACCCCACCTACGTCATTCTTGACTCAGGGTGCACACGTGCTATGGGTTGCCGCTATGCAGTCAACCGACTCATCAAGGCGGTTGAGCGCTATGCGCCCGGCACGATTGAGTTCCCAACGCTAATGTCTCGTTTGCTGACAGTGAGACAGGGCTTGTCAAGGAGAAGGTCACTTTGTGGTTCAAAACCGCGCCACCACGTGAAACTACGATTGAAGTTCTTGACCAATGTCATGTACCATGTGCAATTCTGTTCTCAATCGAGCAGATGCGGAATCTCCGCATGAGCTTAGAGTGCAGTCCCACGGCAGACTTGCTACCTGTGATCTGCTCAGCTTTACTTCCACCTGGAAGAAAAATCCTTCTAATCGTACCTTTAAGCCACGGCACACGTAGCAGGTGTCACAGATCTCCCGAGTGTCCAGCCTGTAATGGAAGGCATGTGAAGCACACCTACAAGCCTGGCTGCAAAAAGTACGACGGAGAAGAACCTTCAACAAACAGAAGGACTTCCTGAACCTGCACCACCCACAGGTGGATCTAAACCTTCAAAAGGAGCTCTCCCACTGAGAAGAAGACACCGAAGGCGAAGCTTTCTTTCAAGCCCAAGGTTCCTGTTACGGCAGGAGAACCGGTTCCTGGAGCTGACAAAGGCGTAAGGCGCTGGTATCAGACCACTTGAGTCAGGTGAACACGCGGCTCCAGAGTCGTCTTCTTCGTGGGAAGGACCTAAGGTGATACATGAGGAATCTGCACCAGCAGAAACTCCTCCACTTCCTTTGGCATTAAGAAGAATCCATGAAAAGCTCAAGGACCCGGTGGAACTATATAAGCTTCATCTCAAGCACTACCATATGAAGTTTGACCAGCTCAAGCGAAGGACTGCAGCTTTGCAGACTCCAGAACAGATCTGTGAGCTCTATGATCAACTTATGAAGAGGTGCTCCATTTGTCAACAGCACAAGCGAGCTCCTTCTAAGGCTAAAAATCTCAGGGCTTAGGTCCGGAGGAGATTTGCCAGTTCCTTGCAAGACAGCTAAGTTGATGTTCCTCATCTTGTATGATGGAGCAACCAACCGGGTTTCTGCTGAAGTTGTCCAGGACAAGCAAGAACCCACGATAATGTCACTCATGACAGGATACGTTGAGAAGTATCATATTACTCCAAACCTAGTCGTGGCGGATCAAGCTTTTATGACTCCACACATGGAGGCGTATTACAATAGACAGAACATTGAAAGAACATTAAACCTGTATAGCAACAGGACCTTGAACTCCATGGCCGAACAGAGCAGAAGCTGCCGTACGATTGCTGAAACGCTTTTAAGCCAGGCCATCAATTCTTAGGCCCGGATGGTACGTTGATGTATCAGGACGTTTTAACTCCCCACTGGGAGAACAGCCCGCTGATTTATTGGCAAGGGCTCACGGAGAAGCATAAGGAAAACCCAAAAAGGTTCATGACCTCGGCGTTTCTGCACTTGCAACATGGCCTCCTGCAGGAGGTTACTGTTTACTGCCTCTGTAGTGCGTGACTCCGGAGGCGAGTACGATCTTCCTGAGACGGTGTCAAGGCTTAACAAAGGCCACCGGTCTCCAAAAGGAGGTACGCTACGCCTACGCGTTCATTATAAAGATGAAAAGCCATGGATATGGCCCCAATGGACCTTGTGGCACAACAGGAGCTCGCATAGCACAGCCCGCAAGAGATGGCCGCAGCTGTCATCTTTAATAATAAGAAGAGATTCGTGGCGCATGCCGAGTACTACAAATGCCAAAGCATTATTGCCTCTACACCGGCACTCACAATCCCAAATGACATTTAATTGGATGAATCATATGCGCACCACGTACATCTCCGGAACTGGAGGTCACAGCAAAAAGTGCAGAATAAATACCGGCCCACACAGAGCCTGAGCCTGAAACGCCGCAACCGGCGAAACCCAGAACTCAGTAACTGAATGGCCGATGGGCCTACTCCTGCACAGTCCAAGGCAGGACCTATCACAACAGGCGCATCACAACCACAGGCATGTATACACGTACGTCCCACAGGACGGAAATAACTACATCATGCATGCTACGGACTGCGAGGCGCTCCCGGACATTGTGCCAGTTGTCTTACCTGTGGTGGAACAAAACAGTCTTCCCAACAGATTCGAACCACTGTTCAGTTCGCAGCCTTGAATCCCAAGTCGCCGAAGACTGGGAACTGAAGGCCTCGCAAGACCGTCCTGCTTATTCTCGAAGCCAACACATTGGCGAGAAATCTTACCCAGTTCTGGCACTCACCCAGTAACGACCAATACCGGACACCTCAGGTTGTGAGCTCCAAGTTTATTCATAGCGCCGAAGGAAGTGATGTACGTTTGCACCGAGAACTTGTGTGGCCCCACAAATGGTGGAAGACACAAACAGAAGAAACATATCCATCAATAATAGCGGCTCACACTTCGAAATGGTGCAAAACAGGAACGAGAAAGGAACGCGGCCGGTTCAGCAACCTTTTGGAAGGAAGTTTGCCAAACAACCGCCGGCTCCACCTCCTTTCACGAACCGCACTCCAGGTGCAACACCAACCATGGTGAAAGCACCTCCAAAGATACCGACTCACCAAGCAGCCCTGCTTACGGGGCCTACTCCAATGAAGGCCCCTCCGAGCGCGCCAAACAGAAAGGGTTGGCCGCCTCCGATGGTCTCCCACTCCAGCACGGGCCCAACGTATCTTAAATAAGGATCGTTCAGCCAATAAGAGTCATTGGTCCCAATGCATCTTATTTGGGTGCATATTGACTTGTCATCATCGCAACGAAAAATACATTGCATGCACGATGAGCTTCGAAAATTTCCAGTAGCTCTTGCATGCCCCGTGAAAAGTTCCGCTACCAATGATCACCAGCTGTGAAAATCACCAGCACGGTTGGCCGCATGCATATTTATGGCCCGATCGCTAGGGTATAAACTGTCACATGCATGCATAGCAGTCGAATTTGCAGGATTATAAGAAACCTTGCATGGTCAAATTTTTTGAGCATATTAACAAGGCTTGAGCCAGGTCGGTTAAAGTTGTAAAAATGGAAAAGCATGCCGCACATATATATATATATTTTTGTGTATATATATATAATGCACATGTATATGTGTGTGGATCTGTGCATGTGTGTATATGTAATATACATGGCCCGTAGACACGACGACCGTGCAGACACGTGCACACACACACACACTTTGGGTTTGACAGGGTTTAGGGCACACACACACACATGCAGGCCTCTCTCTCTCTCACACTCTGTCGCTTGCGACCCCGCTCGAAACTCCGATGTTTTCACTCGCCGTCCCGCCAACGGAGGGTCGTCTGAAGCACGTATTTAAAGGTCACATGCTTCGAGAGGAATGCTGGGTGGCTTTTGGCAGCCAGCATTTTGATTCTCCGGATTAGGTCTTCCTGCAAATAATGGTGGAGATATCGCCCGTTGAGTGGGCACGTATCGAGCACCCCGTGTTCAATGTAGTGGTTTTTTGGCCTCAGGGGCCACCTGCAAAGTCCATTCGAGAGTGCCCACTCGGACAATCTGTTCAGGCCAGCTCTGTAAGCAAAGTATGCTTGTCGAAGGTCGCGGTTCGCCTCCTCTGTGAGCACTCTGCCCGATTTCAAGAGGATCGACTCCATGGTTGCAAGGGCCATGCAAACCCCACCTCGCAGCCTTATTTGTGGTTTATGGTTTTAGGGTTTAGGGTTACCCTATAGACCCTAAACCTAAAAAGTTATCGATCGGCACTATATGGCGCGGACCGACCAAAAATTATGTGTTAGGGTTTAGGGTGTAGGGGCTTATAAGAGGGTTTAGGGATGGAGTGTATAGGCGGTGTTGGGAAAACTTATAAGCTGGCTTATGTATAGCCGAGGATCGCATAAAAATCATTTCCCGGATGGCGTTTTACCGGGAATCGCAGCAGCTGAGCCAACCAGAACACAGAGTACCGAGCTGCAGTGGCCGATAGAATCTTCTGGGAAATATTCAAATATTCCTTGGAGTTCGGGTGCAGAGTTGCACTGCTGAACAGTCTCTTCGAAGCTCGGCCCGGCACTCCTGTCAACATTGTGTGGAACACCCCTCATGATGCAAGCAAGTTTGGAGCATATTAAAAAAGAAGAGCTTCCCACTATTTTAGATGCCCTCATGTCCTGTTGCCTCACACCATTCATAGTAGCTCTCATAAAGAGCCTGGAGTTCAGGCTCCCCTCGCGGTGCCAGATCGCTCAGGTCGCACAGTATTGACCCCAGAACGTCCGGTATGCATGCCAAATGTAAGAGATGCATAACATCTGGCCAAATACCTGGACTAGAAAACCATGTGTAAAAAACAGTCTTAAGCCCCTATACATACCCCTAGAAAAAAATGGACCCCTCAACCCTTAATCAGTTCTTGTCCAAGTGTCGCCACGGCGAGAAGCCTGGTATGGTGGTGAATGGGCTGGCAGAATGGATCTCTTGGAATTCTGCTGCATCTCGCACCAACCTAAGGATCCGACCATACAAGTGCTTCTGAAGATTCTTGAAGACTCGGTGCATGGATGTTAGTTCAAGCGAGAATCGTTCTTCGATGTGCTGCCCCCTCACCAAAATTGGTGTAGAGGAGGTCCACATTGTTTGGCAATCCCTCCGGGTCGCCATGGCTATAGCACCATTGAAGGGCCCCACAAAGGAAGCAGCACTGCTTCCTTGTATAATCTCCTTGGTTTGTAGGATAGAGTCTAGAGACGAGCTTATAATTATCAAGGTCGAAATCAAGCCGGCCGAGTTTCGCTGGAGAAAGAAGATTTTCTTGATAAACTCCAGGTCAGCTTGGAATCCACATAGGATTCCACAAGCTGCTGCAGAGGTGCAATTAACAAGCGGAAGGCCGGCTCGTTTGAACCTCGCAGGTTCGTAGCTCGCGGAGAACTCATATCCCCACGGGTCGCACGATGGATAGACTCCAAGACCTTGCATCGGAACATGTGTTTAAGTTTGAGGATTTAGGATTGAGGGAATGCCGTGCGACGTGCCTGCATGCAAACATTCTAACATATCATGCTGCGAAGTTGCTCAAAGCTTGCATACTCCAAGAGATGACTTCAATAATGGTGCGGCGAGACTGCTCGTTGTGGTAGCACATGTTGATGCAGGACAACCTGCAATCCAAGGCTGGCTGGCTATATGATGTATCGATGCATCGCCACTAGTCGAGAATGCGTGAGTTTCTGCTGGGCGGCAGGAATCTGCCGTTCATCGTGCTGGATGATCCCGTGCCCAGCGGGGCCAACAAACAGAACATCTCGAATTTCTGTTTTCCTTAGCTTCGATTGCACATACAGCCTTGCATGCAAGGAGCACTCATAATCGAACTTCTTTGCAAGTGAGCGGCTGGTAAACTCAGCACCATCACCATATATTCGGAATGGAACACACTTCCCAGGATCCGAAACCTAGGTAGGGTTTAGGGTTTAGCGTTTAGGGTTTCGGGTTTAGGGTTTAGGGTTTAATTGTAGCAGCTGTGCAGCACTCAGGATCGGATGTTCCCGGCACCACGTCTGGTCCGGCTGCTCCGACCAGTATTCTCGAACCTCGGATTGCCAAAAGACACACACAGCTAACCGACACAGTTAAATACAAATTGAATCATGGATCCAAGTGGCCTGTTCCAGAGATTCGTACAACTGGTGTGAGTTCCCCGACTCGTGCAGCGATGCAAATATTTCATGAGGAAGCAGCATGTGGTGGTTAACCACTCGTGATCGAGGACCATGAGCGTCGTCGTACACAGCCTTCAGCTCGAACCTTGGATGGAAGAAAAGTTTCTGTTGGGTTGCAATTGTTCTTTGAATGCTGCTAGGAAACTGGAACGACTTGGGCAGTGCCCTCCTCCAGGGCTGCTTGTCCGCCCACCGTTCCAGCAATCGCATGCGGCCCCAGGAGCCGCCGGAATTAGGTGAACGAAATGATATAGCTAGATCCAGCAAGTCTGGCCTCGCGGGGCCGGGATGATGATAAAGTACTATGGATCGAATCCCCAAACCACTCGGGTTTAGGGATTAGGGTACAATGCAGCGGAGACACCTCAGCAAACCATGAGGTAATCGGTACAGTCTCTCAAGAGATGCGGCCAATTCGGACAAGGGGACCTTCAGGGCCAAAGTCACATATAAGCATTGACCCACATGAACCATACTGTTCGAAACGTGGCCTGCCCCCTCGATAGGAGCTTGAGAACATGCTCACTCGTCTCTCGGACATATCGTGAAATCGAGTCGGGTTCGGAACCCGACGACATCTCCAATCACTCGTCTCTCCTGGGCTATTCTCGGATCGAACACTTTACAGAATTTACATGCAAGGCTCAGCTCCTCATGAACATGCTACAAGATCGAATGCCAAGCTTCGCGAACGTACGATCGGGCTGGCTCTCCATCCTGGGCTGTTCTACGAGGCACTTCAAACAGTAATTTTTGTTTGTTCCTCAAGAATAGTGCAACAACACTAGAAAACATGACCAAGTCAAGGTCTAGCCTCACACATATCATAGAACCCTGCCATATCATCGACCCAGGATTCGGCGACACTGCTGCTCTGGTCTGTCTATACGGCACAGGCCATGGAAGCAACAGCTAAAGTTATAGGGGTTAGGGGATGGGTTTGGCGTTCGGCGTATATGGGTTTAGGGTTCGGGTTTTAGGGTTTAGGGTTTAGGGTTTAAGGGTTTAAGGGTTTAAGGGTTTACAAGCAACAGCTAGAGTTGGGGTTAAAGTTTGGCTTTGGGGTTCGGCGTTTGGGTTTAGGGTTCGGGTTTTAGGGTTTAAAGGGTTTAGGGTTTAGGGTTTAAGGGTTTAAGGGTTTAGGGTTTACAAGCAACAGCTAGAGTTGGGGTTAAAGTTTGGGTTTGGGGTTCGGCGTGGGTTTAGGCTTTGGGGACCCGAGCTTCTTGTCGAATCGAGAACCACAGCCAAGGCCTGAAACCAATAGACCCCTCAACCCCTCAACCTTAAAGACCCTAAACCCTCTAAGCCCTGTAAAGCTTTGGCTGGTACTGAGGATGTGTCACATGGGGGTGCAGGGTTTCTGTTAAGGGCTCCGTGTCATGGCACCACAGACCAGCTGATCAAGCTGAGGCACGGCATCCTGATCAATTTCTGCCCAGTCACTGCGACTATATGATCTGCATGATGCAACATCGATTTGCGGGCAGGCCGGCTGTTCAGGATTCCTTGTTTTCTCGTCAGAACAAAGCAAGGCTCTGAAGAAGATGACACAGGCCATGCAGTTTGCATGGCCAGGCAGCATCGAGTGCTCGGTCCAGGAAGCATGCATGTTTATGTGCGGTCTAAGCACCATACACACTCCGACGCTACCGTCCCCCTAGCCCCATATAGCTAGCACACAGCCATTCGTTCACTTCCTGCAGCGTTTTGCAGCAGGCTCGTCCTCCTCCGGCCACTCCTCGGCGGCGAAGGCAGCTTGACCTTTTTCCATCATCTCATAATCATCATCATCATCATACTCAGCTTCATCACCCTCGCCATCATTCTTTGCTTTGCCTTTCTTGTCTTTCTTTTCTTCCTTCTCCTTCTTTCTTTTTTCCGATGCCAAACCTGCGAGGTCAATCTGTACGGATTGACTAAATGTTCTGCACGGGCTCTGAATACATGTATAGTCGAGGAACGTCTCTTGTGGCTATCCACAATATCCTCGCCGCTGACGATGACAGCCTGGGCTGCCTGTGCGAAAGTTGAGGGTGGGACTTGGAATATTTGTAATGTTGGGCTCAAGATATGGGTCGGGTTCGTGGGGTTCGTGGTTTGTAGGAAGGGAGGTAGAGGGAGAGAGAGAGAGAGAGA
>CAJNJA010013720.1:16593-38231 GCA_905231915.1 Symbiodinium necroappetens | reverse complement strand
TCTAATTGATGATTAAGGCCCCTATATTACCCCGACACACTACCCTAAACCCCAAACCCCAAACCCTAAATCCTAAAACCCTAAACCCCTAAACTCTAAGCCCCTAAACCCTCAACCCAAAACCCCAAAACCCCTAACCCCCAACCCCTAAACCCCAAACCCCAAACCCTAAACTCCTAAACCCCTAAAAACCCTAAACCCTTAAAGCCCCAAGCCCCAAAACCCTAAACCCCTAAACCCTTAACCCTTCTTGGACGTGACCAACCGCTACCAAACAGCGATCCGGAGGTGGCAGGCCCAGCGATGTAGACGTCCACACGATGCTGCGGCGCCTGAAGAGCAACACATTTAGGGTTTAGGGCTTAGGGCTTTTAGGGCTTTTAGGGTTTAGGGTTTAGGCTTTTAGGGCTTTAGGGCTTTTAGGGTCTAGGGTTTAGGGTTTAGGGCTTTTAGGGTTTAGGGCTTTTAGGGTTTAGGGTTTTAGGGTTTAGGGTTTGGGGTTTAGGGCTTTTAGGGCTGTTAGGGTTTTTAGGGCTTGGGGTTTAAGGTTTTAGGGTTTAGGGCTTTTAGGGTTTAGGGTTTAGGTTTAGGCTCTCACAACTCGGGCAGGCCAGGCGAGGTTCCAGGGTACGAGGTCGGCGTGAAACAATCACCATATCCCATCACATCGCAAGCAAAGCCCAAGAAAATATCTAACACCATGACCAACAACATTAGGTTTAGGGTTTAGGGTGCAATGGCATGGTAAAAAGTCTCCAGACTGCTTCTGATGCATCACGGCTTAGGGGAACCCTAAATCCCTAAACCCTTGCAAATCCTAAACTCTAAACTCTACACCCGGACTTACAGGCTTACAGAAAGTTTAGGGGCCGTGTTTCGGATCAAACAATGGCCTCTAAAGGAAGCTCGGCTGGCTCCGGTAGTGGCTCGCCGTTTTATCTGTGAAACTCACACTCGGACAAGCCTGGCATGGTTCGAGCCATTAAAGGTATGAGCCACCGTTGTTGCCATTGCGTTTGTTTTTGCTACGAGTACTGTTGGGGTTTAGGGCTAAGGACGTTAATGTGTTCTGCTGGTGATGACGTTGAACTCAACACTTGCCTTTGGAAGCTTCGACGGCGAGAACTTCGGCTTGCGGTGGAACTACCAAGCCCGACAGTACCCTGTGCCCTCGCCCGGCTGAGGTAAATCCATGTCTTCCGGGCTTGACTTACAGTTTACAAACCATCATGAACACTCTTTGAACAGCTGTCATGGCTGGAGCTTCTGCCACCGTCACCCGGTATTCCCAATGCTCGAACGAACAGGACTTGAAACCTTCACAAGCATAACTTCACTGCCGACACAGATGTTGTATTTGTCTCAGTCACAGCGATACACTTCAGACCTGCGGGACATTCCTTACCAGGCTGGCATCAAAGGCCTGAGGATTGAAGCCCTAGGGACTCTATTGAGCTGCGTGTACCATTGAAAAAACTAAGTCCGTTTGCAGCCGGCCTCTGGCAGTCCTGCCGGGAAAGGGGCGAGTTTAAGCAGGAAAGCACTCAGTCCTGAGCCCTGCCTATAGTCTCCATTGTAGATCCTTTTTGAGGTTACCTTTTGGGATCCTTAACATAAAATTGGTTCAACCCCAAAAAATGGAACTACAATGGAGACTATAGGTAAGAGGCTCAAACTCTCGACCCTCCAGACCCCTATGCCTCAGCCGCGCAGCTCCCGCCGCACAGAGGGTCTAGCAACTGTGGCGAAGCGATCATGCACGGTAGCAGAGCTCCAAAGTACCAATTGTTCGAAAGAAAGGGGCGATGAGAACTAGAACTGTTTGCCTTCGTTGATTCTGCTGAGATTCTGCTGACCTCTGGGTTAACTGCGGGGTGAATCAGGCGTCGAGTGGGCGTGCTCAGCCTCTCTCTACTGGAGTCAACAACGTCTGAATAGCAAGCAATCTTACTGTCTTGCTCTTGGCAAGGGTCTCTCCGCGTGCATGTGTAATTCTGAACTTGCGAAGTCGGCGTCCATTTACTTGTCCTTATAAGCCTTTGCCATATTGCCCAGTCGCATTGGCCTAGCAAGCCGGATCCACTAGTAAGTGTCTTTGAGGTTCCGAAGTTGCTGAAGCTTCCACATCGGATTGCTCTCTGCAGGACTTGGCTGTGCTTTGCAGTTGCCTGCGGCTGCCTTCTATGCCCAAGGCTGCATACGTTCATGCCAGACAAGCCATGGCAGCAAAACCCGACACGTGGAAGCCGCAAACCCTAAACCCTAAACCCTCGACCCGCAAACCAAGATTCATGCAATAATTAGATATTCCGAGCAGGCAAGATGCTAGAGGCGAGAGTTCGCTCAGCCCCTTTTTTTGGCCATGCTTTTCATACCCTAAGCCCTAAACGCTGAACCTCAAACATCTCAAATACATAGAAAACGATGAGCCCGAGGCACCGCCGCCACTTAAATGTATCAGCATGGAGCCAATAGTTGGATCCCTTGAACAAAAGGGCTCGTGCTAGAGATCTGACTACTGCTCGTCTTCTTTTCACAAGTTCCGTGTTTTGTGGAGACGAACTCCAAAATCAAAATGCCTCTCAACATGTCTCAACTCCTTCATCCCGAACCCTGTCCGCACCCCTAAATTCAACAAGCCCTAACTCAAAAACCCTAAACCCAAACCCTAAACCCTAAACCCTAACTCACAAACCCGGGGTCTCATCGAGTGGCGTTCTGCCGCAGCGCTTCCCCGACAACCCTCGCCCCGCGCACGCGGCCGAACAAACAGACCTCGGATGGGCCATACCTGGACTCCAAAAGTATGTAGAATAATAGCCTTTGATGGGTTTTGGGCCATAATTTTTACCTACTTTTGCGCTTCTGTGAACGACTGCAGGATGGCGATGCAGGTCGTCTTTCCGGCCCTGTTGCTGTCTGTAGTGGGGGTCATCTCGTTTCAGACTCGAAGCCCTGGAAATCCAGAACAGCAGAAAGCCACACATCAAAGCAAAGCAAAATTGAAAGGACGTCTTAGTCGAAACCTGCCAAAAACCCGAATTTCTGATCTTGGGCGGTGTATCTATTTACCCTCTACCTAGCTCAAACGAAGCTGACAAGCCGAGAGACTCGACAGAGTCATGTCTGCTGGACAAGCAAACCACCAGTCCCAAACATATGGAAATATTGCGGCTTGGAGGACCTACACGAAGGACCTCAACAACGATTCCCGAGCTAAGAACTGGGTAACTAGGTGCTTTTTCAATCAAATTCCTACAGTAGGGCGTGTCCAGCCTAGTCCTATCCGTGCCGAGCAGGGGTGCTGCAATCCATTCCGCCCCAGCTGGCGTCAGAAGCTCGATGCACCACAGCAGCAAGCTGCCAGGCGTTCGGCGCATTCGTTTCTACCATGGGCTCACTAGCAGGGTTGCTATAAGTGTAGATCCTATAAGGGTACGGAAAGGGTGCTCACAGGGGTACCACATGGGTCGTTCGCTAAACTATGGTCCCGTTTATGGTCCTTTTTACAAGGGTGCCGTACTATATCGGGAAACCCCCAAAAGGGACCCTATTTTTAGAGAACTATCCACATGAGTTACTGAGTTGTTTCCAGTAGTTCCTGCAGAAAAGGGGGCCCTGCGGGATGCTGTCCCCTGACTGCTGCTCTTGGTTTTTGTGGTGCCCCTATTGGCCTGAGCTTTCCGTTAAGGTTTATCATAAGCTTACTCTAAAGCTCGTGTTATCTTCAAGCTTAGGCTTATCAAAAATGAACCCTTGTCTGTAAAGTGTGGTATAGTCGTAGAGTATTGAGATGCTGCTTTCAGGGGAGCCCGTGTTTTCAACAACCCTCTCACATGCTTCGGGCTGGATCATGTTATCCCCGAGAGTCCAACAGCAAAAAACCCTGCAGACTCTGGATTACTAAGCGCCATACACTGCGAATGAAAACAATCCGAAGCCTGCCCAAGATCTACAGCATCGGGCTTCCAAGCACCGGCTCCCCGCATCTGCTATTCGTGGCAGGTTCCCCTTCTTGATAAAGAAGACTGCGCGAAAACGGCGTCATGAAAAGCTGTGGCTGCAAGGACTAGAAAGACAATACAGAACAGCAAAAGCTGAAGCAACCCCGCACCACCACCACCGCCGCCGCCGTGCCAGGAACAACAACAGCAGCACAATACCGGCACCTGGTACTAGCAACAAATCTAATTCCGGTGGTGCATGCACACGCAGCAACGATCATAGTCACATCAAGCAAGCAAAGCTAAACGAAGCTACATGGGCATCACTATCAACACTCGGGAGTTGTAAAGACTAAGGGTGTAGGTTCGCCTTTTAAAGATTATAGGGCTTATATAGGGTCCAAAGTTTCAACGGTTTGCAGAGAGAGTTCTGTAAGTTCAGGGCTTAAGGCTTAAGTTTTTTTGGGGTTTAGGGTTTGGGGTTTACCCTAAACCCTAAACCCTTAACCGTTTTTGGGGAGGGGGGCTCTCAGTCCTTGTCTTGTGGTGTTTTTTCCACGTAATCTAAGGGCCTTCTTATTGTTCTGAAGACGGTCTTGCGGCAAATTATGCTATGAATGGAACAAGGACCCCCCCAAACAAAAATAGTTTTGGTAATTATTATAGAACACAAGGGCTTGTAACAAATCTTCATCCCACACAACAGCCCCTTCTCAATTATGAAGGCCCCTATAGTTGGTGGTGGTCCAGTGAGTTTGAAGCTGTCGTGGCTTCCTGTAGGCGTTTCATCTCTCAGTTTCTGAGTTCATAAGCACCAAAAAAGTGTACTCTTTCAGTTCTATTAGGGATCATATTATCCCAAACAGTTTAAAGTGTACTCATTCAGCTGCTAAGATCTTCTCCCAACCCTAAGCCGGGGCCAACCGTCAACCTTGGCCCCTGAACCTAAACCCTATTAGGGTTTAGGGGTTTAGGGTTTTTTTCCCTAGGGTTTTAGGGTTTAGGGGTTTAGGGTTCTTCTGCAAGTATGTTCTGCAAGCAAGGACACAGGAACCTGCAGCCACCAAGCACCCAACAATGTCCCAAAACCGAAATCAGATACTCGCCATCCCAAGCACCCGACTTGTTGGAACCTTCACCAGATCGGAGCTTACAGAAGTTTACTACAGCAAGAACTTTTCAACTTAACCTCAAAATCAGCCCTACACCCTCTTGAGCTTAGAGAAGTTTACTACAGCAAGACACTTTTAACCCCTATATTTTCCCTACCTCCTCTTGGGGGGTGGTCGGGGTTTCGGGGACGATGGAGCCCTCTGCCAAACCCAACTGGGGCAAAATGGAGCAAAGCTAAACCCTAATCCCTAAACCCATCTACACCCTAAACCCTATACTATACCCTAAACCCTAAACCTTACCCTACAACCTATCCCTACCCTACACCCTAAACCCTAAACCCTATCGGGGCCATGGCGGCGTCCCTGCTGGTGCTGGATTCGGCGAGGTCCTCGGCTTCCGCCAACACTCTTCTTCAGGCTTGGGAGTTAGGGTTCTCTGCTCTTTCCCCAGGGTTTTAGGGATTTAAGGTTTTAGGGTTTTAGGATTTTAGGGCTTGGGTTTACCGGTTTACCCATAGGCTCCTAAGTAGCTCCTTCTTGTGGCTCATACTTAGGATCCTATAAGGTAATCCCCAAAAGGAACTACTCAGGAGCCTATAGGTAAACCCTACTCGTAAGGGATCATAAGGGCTCTTATAGAGTTTTCGGGTCTTATAAGAGCTTGGAACTTAAAGCTTAGAGTCTTGAGTTGAGGCTTCGAGGCTTGGGATGTTTAGGGCACTATATTAGGGTCCCCTATTTTCGGAAAGGCCCACCTGGATCTACGCCAAGCCCCTCGCGGTTCAGACTCCAGGCGTTGCTCGGTATCTTCGCTCTTTGGCGCCGGGTACCTGCTGCGACTTTTAGGGTTTAGGGTTTAGGGTTTTAGGGTTTTAGGGCCCAAAAGGGTTTAAGATTCATATACCATATAATATAGGCTTAGTAGCTGAATGAGTACACTTTAAACTTTTTGGGATAAGATGATCCCTTATAGAACTGAAAGTGTACACTGTTTTGTGCTTATGAACTCAGCAACTAAGTAGGGATTCCAGTATACGGGTATTGGTCCTTATTAGGACGAAAAGGCTGCAGGGCTCGAAAGGCTTTGTTTAGACTTTTGCGGCTCGGGAACCTGATATAGACCCTAGACTCGTAGACTGCCACATGGGTCGGTTAGTAGATGCGGTATGTGCCTGCTACGCTACACGTACACACATATACGTATGTATATATGTAACGTATGAACTCACTTCGATCTTGTTACAGTAAATGTGCCGTGCTCATCATGTGGCCAACGCATCCCATGTTTCAGCACAGTTGTATCAGCGAAGGCATGAGCACGTACATGCCAAGTGCTCCGAAGTGCAAGCATGTGGCAACGGCGGCGTTGCACAGTGCACCCGAACCGGCGTGGGTCTAGGTTCAGGACACAGATTGTGGTTCGTCTCAGGACACATATGATCTCAAGATGATCTGACTTTCCCTGGGGCAGGCCGTAAGGGTGCAAAGATGTGCAAAGTGAACCACTAAACCCTGCAGCCCTGAACCCTTCGCGCCAACGCCCTTTTATCGAACTTTGGTACGTCGATTTGGAACACCGCAAAAAAGCTTACCTTGGGGCTTAAGGATAACCCGCAGCAAGGAGTGGTTAAACCTGATGAAAGCCGTAGCCAAGGTTCCGTAGCACTCCCTAGATAGCAGAAGGAGGACTCCAGCCCAAAGCGGTCACAAGGGCAACTACCACTGTTGCATTGGATGACCTCACAGCTCCAAGTTTTGGGAAGATGCCATACTCTACTTGTACAGTAGCGGTGACACCGGAAGGCTAACACTCAGGCCTACATGTGCATATGCATACATATACATATACATATATACGTGTATATATATATATATGTGTGTGCGTGTGTGTGTGTGTGTGTGTTTCTCTGTATGTATATATATATATAGATAGATAGACAGCTAGATAGATGGATAGATAGATAGATACGCATACGACTGTACATGTACTGCTGTGCGTGTGTGTTTAGTAAAGCTTAGGCTTGCACCTGCAAGCACATGATGTATACATGTGTAGGTATGTACTGTACTTGCACATATTAACTGAACCACAATAAGTCTGCTAAAACGTGAGTCGCCAGAGTGTATGGTGCAGGCATTATAACCATAAACCCCAAATGCTAAACCGTGCTTGGTGGTTTTCGGCACCCCAGCGGCAGTGGCAAAGAACTGCTCGTCGAGGCGGGTGGCTCCTTTAAAGCGGGATCCCAGCTAATGAGTATAGAATAGGCTCTTTAAGGGATCCTTTAAGGATTCTATAAGCAGCGGACTAGTTAGAATGGGATTGCAAGCATTTTGCTGCCAACACATCACTAGGGATTTGAATCAAAAGGGGGATGAGTGCTTGTCATTCAGACCCTCATGCGTCGGGGTGTTGCGCGGCAGGATGTATGGACACACAGCTGCGGTAGTGGCTTGTATCTTGTACCGTGAGCAGGGCAGGCTGCCAGTGCTACAATTATGCTTCTGTGCAGTTGAGGGAACTACCACAAGCAACAAAATCACTCGGCATCATTATTATAACAAACCACCATGAACCATATTAAACCCCAAATCTCAAGCCCCAAACCCCCAACCATCAAGCCCTGAACGCCAAACCAACGAGCCCTAAACCCTAAACCCCTGAGCCCCAACTGCCCAGGCCGAGACACCGCAACAAATCCGGAATTCCGCAACCGCTCAGCCAAGGAGTCCTCCAAACGATGGAGGCGGAGGCTTTGCGCAAGTAAGGCGACCACAAAGAATGAGATCGGGTGCTGTAGGGTTCTGCGAAGCCTATTAGGATTTCGGGTCTGAGGGTTCTAGTCTTAAGCAGTTTGGGGGTCAGGGAGGGTTGGTTTAGGGTTTAGGGGTTTGGGGTTTCGGGTTTGGGGTTTTCGTCTTAAGCGGTTTAGGGGTCAGCGAGGTCGGGGCGGGCTTCGGGGCTGAGGGATTTCGCACAATGCAGCTACGGGCAACAAGCTTCCCATGTTGACCGCAGCCTTGGTTCACACCTAAACCCTAAACCCTAAATTCAACCCCTAATTTAACCCTAAACCCTAACCCCTAAACTGCCTAAACCCCTATATTATAAACCCTAAACTTGCTAAAGTTAGATCCGACCTGGGCTGGGCTTTACAAGCCCCCAACCCCGACAAACAACACTAGAACCCGCTGAATAAACTCTATGCGTAGTTCTCTAAAGTAAGGTCCCTTTTTGGGTCCCACTCTCGTGGTGTTGGTGCCTTCATGGATCCCTGATACCAGTAGGAAGCCTTAAAGGAGCCCTTAAATTAAAGGAACCCTTAGAACGAAGCCTCAAATGAAAGGAACCCACTAGGGAGTCGTATCACCGAACCCCAGTTTCCGGGGGTTTTTTACTTCCCAGGCTGCGCGGTTGGAGGACCCGCGGTCTTGGGCCGCTGGCACCGAGACTTTCCTTGGCACTCCTGGGTTCAGGGTTTAGGGCTTAGGGCTTCGGAGTTGGGGTTCAGGGTTCTGGGTTTACTGACTGGTTCTTAGTGGGGAATGGAGGAATGGGTTTTGGGACTACTATAGGGGACCTTAAGGGGCTATCATAGGGATCCATTCCCCCATTCCCTACTAAGAACCAGGGAGTTTAGGGTTTAGGGCTTCGGAGTTAGGGTTTAGGGCTTAGGGCTTCGGAGTTTAAATTTATAAGGCTTTAGGGCTTGGGGCTTCGGATTTAGGGTTTAGGGCTTCGGATTTCGCATGTAGGGTTTAGGGTGAGACTTGCCTTTGCACTCCTGGAATCCCATAGGGCTCCTTTTTGAGGTTTACGCTTTCACAACTTACACTCGGCCAAACGAGGTCTCGCAGTTCGTCTGCTGACTACAGTTGGGGACCAGGAGCGTTTAGGGTTTAGGGCTTGGGCTTTCGGTTTATGTTGGTAGTAACAACTAGGCCTCAATACTAGTTTTACAGTTCGTGGAGACTTCAGAAGCCATTAACTAAGGAATATATACCCTGGTAGGGTCTTACAGGGCTTTACCGGTTTTCATGCAGATTTTTTCTACGGGACACACTTTAGAGTGTAGGGATGTCGTTAAAATGATTCAAAGTGCAGTCCTTAATGAAGAAGGTGTTAGGGTCTTCAATGGTCTTCAGGTTTAAAATTGCCGGATTCAGGGTGTCTTTAAGAGTCGCCCTGTAGATTCATGAGGAGCTGCCTCACCAAAACCAGACAATGCCACAAGGGAAAATAACAAGTTGTACCAAATTGCCACCTAGACTCCCCTAAACCCTAAACCCTTGTACCAAATTGCCACCTAGACTCTGGATAGTCTGTAAACTTCAAGGTCATCCCGGCTTCTGCCGTCTGCGCCGTCCCCTCTCGTGCAGATGGCGAGGCGCAGGCGCACCAAGACTCTTCCTTCTTCGACTCGGCAATGTAGGCCGTTAGATAGACTGGCTCCGTCCCGACTCCGTGATACCTTAAGGACCAGATGACCCCTAAAAGTAGGGGCCCTATATACCCTTATACCATGAATCGCTATATGGTATATGAACCTTAAACCCTAAACTCTAAAGCCTAAGCCCTAAACTCCTAAACCCTAAACCGTAACCTTAAACCCTTTTAGGCTTCTTCTTCGTCCTTAAGGCACCCAGGATCACACCAAAGCTCCAGATTGGGATCCTCCTGCTTCGTCTTGGAGTTACCTGCAGCCCCACGCCCAGCGACAAGATGATAATATAGGGGCCTAATTTAGAATAGGGTTTTGGGGATTCCTTACTGTAATTATGGTATGATATCCCCCCCCCAAACCCTATTCTAATTATTAAAGGCCCTATACTAGGTTATAGGATGCATTCATCATAGGGCAGAACCTCCTAGAAACTAGGTCCTAGTAGTTGGAGCCCGAGGAAACCAAAAATCCTAAGGACAAGCCCCTTGTTGTACACTAGGCCCAAAAACAGAACCGAAAGGTAACCATAATTCCGATAGCACCCCTGCGCAAACCTCCCCACCCCCCTCTCACCAAAAACGAGCACACCCACATAGAGAGAGACAGACGCTGACTTGGAGCCAGAGGTACAAGCCTTGAAGCGCTCTCTCGCCGCCTTCATGGCCTTCGCAGGGATTGCACTTTCTCAATAATTGAGGAACCTACCTTAAATTGTAGCGGGGCTCCGTAATATCTTGTAAAGTATAGTCCAGAGAAAACTCATATAGATCTCACCCAAATACAGAAAACTTACTCCAACCCAAAACCCGAAACCCCTAAACCCCCTAAACCCCTAAACCCCAAACCCCTTGACCGTGAACCCTATCACCCCAAAGTAACCCTAAACCCTAAACCCTATCACCTCAAAGTAACCCCAAACCCTAAACCCCTTGACCCTGAACCCTATCACCCCAAAGTAACCCTAAACCCTAAACCCTATCACCTCAAAGTAACCCTAAACCCTAAACCCTAATCTTCGGGCTGCTGGAGTCTCCGCCTTCGTTGCCTTCTCGACCAAGGACTGGGCCTCCTCGAGATTCTGAAGGGTCGGTGTCGCAGCTCCCTCCTCCGAGTAGTACACGCCTGAGGCAGAAGGTTTTAGTGGGTTTTGGGGCTTAGGGTTTAGGGGTTTAGGGGCTTAGGGTTTGGGGTTTATAGAGTTTAGGGGTTTAGGGTTTAGGGGTTTTGGGGTTTAGGGTTTGTCAAAGGGTTCAAGGGCTTAGGATATAGGGATGTAGAGCTCCAGGAGGAGTCGTGTTTAAGGGTTCCTTGAAACAGGTGCAAGCCCCAGGGTTTAGGGCTTGGGTTTTTTTTATACAGTTGTCTTCACAAGGGTTCCTGCATCCCTCTCTTGCTTGTTCTCTCTCTCGCTCTACATACATACATACATACATACATAAAGTTTTTTCATATACATACAGGTATATCACGCACATATATATATACACACATACTCATATGATTCCGTTAAAGTGTAGGCGCCTGAGAGATTATGGTTTTGGGGTTGAGGGCGTGGGATTCGAGTTCCGGGGTTTCGCGGCAAAGGGCTTTAGGAGTTTAGGGCTTTAGGCTCTCACAACTCGGACATACCAGGCGAGGATCCATAGGCACGAGTCCGTGAAACAGGGGCAAGACAGCTATAACTAGGGCCACGGCTTTAGGGTTTAGGGTTTAGAGGGCTGTAGGATTCGGAGGTCAGCAAGGGAAGGTTAGGTGGTGTAGGGCACAGGTATGGGCCTTGAAGGAAGCCCACAAAGCGATACTGCTCGTGATTGCGGTAGAAGGACCGCCACTGCATGACGTCCGCAACTTGCTCCTTCGAAAACCTCGGTTGACGAGCGCACGCATTCTACAAAGGGCATAAGGATTTGTAGCAGCGTTTAAGATGTAGAGTTCTAGAAGCTAAACAGGTCCCCTAAACGCTACGCTAAACCCTAAACCCAGGTGTGAACAAAAAGGATACTTCTGGGGCTACCGAGGAGCCCATGCAGGCTCGGAGTGGCATCTTCCTTGAAGTTACCGGTGCTCATGGCTCTGCTGGCATCCTTCCCAGCCATCCCGGAATACCTTGAACTACCAAAAACCATGGGGTGTAGGGTTTGGGGTTTGGTTTAGGGTTTAGGTTTTAGGAAACTACCAAGACCAAGACCTAGCTTTTGGTAGGGTCCCTAAGTTGGGGTTTGCAACCCTTTTCCTACCAAAGGAAAGAGGTTGTGATCCAGCCTAAGGCACCCCTGTCCAGGAGCATAGAACCTGGCGCCAGGGCCCACGTCGTAGACTTCTCCCATGATGGCCAGGAGTAGTGGCTTTCTCTGGTTCCTAGGCTCTTCAGTAACCCCCCCTGAAAAAAAAAGTATATACTTTTGTAGGTTAGTTGTAATATACTACTTTAGGTTAGTTGTAAGATACTATGAACCCAGAAACCCCAAAAAGTAAAAAAAGTATGCTACTGAGCAGCCTAGGTTCTCACCGTCATGCAGCGCAAGATCGTCGGTGGTCCAGACTCGGGCGCCCGGTGCGTGCTCTTCGGCTTCAAGCCGCGGGTAGGAGCTTCCAGCCGCGCCTTTTCCTTTCCGAGGTTTTGGAGAGCTCGTGTTCGGCTCGCCTTGAACTTCCGGCTGCGGGGTTGAGCCCTCTTCAGGCCATATGTTATGAAACACGAAGACTGCCAGAACTGCAACGGCAGCTACAACAGCTGCTGCGCGGAAGCCCTGCCACATGCTTCGGCAAATCTAACGTCGCTGTTGTACAGACATGACTTATACGGATTTGCACCTTCTGGCACGAATCGCAATTTATAGACAGCAGTCACAGTCATCATCACACCCCTTACGAAGAGTGGGGCTTAGTGTGGTGCGTGTCTCCGTTGAGCTCGGATGTGCGGGCGCAAAACTGACGCGCTTGAGGGCCAAGAAGCTCCACGAGAAAACAAGACGCTTCGGCAGCCTATCGCACCCCTCACAGTAAGAATGTCCTAGCATACTGACGTGATGACCTGACACTGTGAATGCCAGGAGCCCAAATCCGATATCCGGGTCCCTGCCCCCTTCCGAATGTATCCTGGCACTGAGGAGTAAACTAGTAAGTGACATGTGGGAGTGAGCGTCCAACGAAAGGGGTGCAAGGTTCAGGGTTTGGGGTGTAGGCTTTGGGCTTTTGTTGCCTCCTGCCTTTCAGGTTTGGGGTTAGGATTTAAGTTTATAATGCTCAGGGGGTCATCTGCAGCATTCATTGATACGAATTCCCTGGCTCTTTGCATTGCTGCATGGGCCTTGATCTGGGCCCTACTATTTTGCAGAGCTCTTCCTTATCAGGTCATAAAGGGGCCTGAATTGCTAGAATATGGTTGTAGGGAATGTCCACGCATTAAGCTACAATGGACCACAAGAAAAGGAAAGCCTTACTCCTCTTAGGCGCTGAGTACCCTGCCCTAAACCCTAAAACCCTAAACCGTTAACCTCTGAAATTATAGTAGGGTTATATCAGCCCCAACGGGGTACAGGTTACCCTCCTGCACCCCTTATTCCTTCTTCCGGTCCCCACAGTGTCCCATGGTGGAAGATCAGAAGGCCGAGGCGTCCTGCTGCCGCTTCATGAACTGAGCCTGGCAAAATCCCCTTAAGTTCTTTAGGGGTCCCTGCTAGGTTGCAAGGTAGTATATACTCATACTCCTTAACTGAGGGGTTTTGGAAGGTCTGGCCGGACTTGGCCAAAACTTCTGGATTTGAAATTCGGGGACCTTCAGAAAACCTTCTATGTAGAACCCCCAAATAAATAATGTTTGATCCTTTAACTTTATCACAACAAAAATTGGTCGGATTTGTCGATCAAAGGGTTGCAGAGTCAAAATAGGCTTCGGTGGTTTACATTAGCACGATATCTATACAAGGACTACAAGAAGATACCATGCTAATTAGGCAAGCCTCTGTAATACAAGTACTGCAGGGGCCTTAACAATCAGAACAGGTTTTATGGGTATACTATACCATAATTATAATAAGGATTCCCCAGAATAGTATAGGTAACTATTCGGGCGACTATAGTATTAAGACAACGATGGGGCTCTTCACCTGCATCCATCTGGGCCATGCTCTTTTTGCTGCGCGGTTGGGCATTGCCAAGTAACTGCTCCTGCTTGCAAAGGGTTTAGGGTTTAGGAAGTTTCAGGTCGAAATAAAGGTTCCGTGGGCTACAGCAGGCAGAGCCCTAAAGAAAAAAAACCCTGAGCAACTCTTGGGAAGCGGCTTCGATGCAAAGACACGAATTATCTGCTCCCAAAGCCCTAAACCCAAGTTACTATACCCTGGGTTACTATACCCTTTACCTAACTTACCCTAGTGTGAAGCGAGCCGGCAAGCGACGCGCGATTCGTTCAGAATGTCCTCCGGCTTCGGCTTTGACGCCTCCTCTTCGGCATTGCCCGCCTCCGCAAGGGTTCAGGGTTTAGGGCTTAGGGTCTATGGGGTCTAGGGTTTAGGGGTTTCGTGCGGGTTCGGTTTGTCTGTGCCTCCTACATTATGGTGCTGTTTAGGGGCGATTTTGGGTTTAGGGTGCAATGCTTGAAAAGACTGGGCCTTAAGCCGTTTCGGGATTAAAGCTTAGATTTGTAAATCTCGTCGATTCGGTTTCTGCCAGAGTCTCGGGTGAAAGGGAGAGGGGTATCGGTTACAAGGCGTTAGCCAAGCCATGATCATGTTTATGAAGTAGGTACAGGCACAGTACAACACGTACATAAACAGGGGCTTAGAAGGCATATACCCTAAGTCCTACTCTTAGTTAGCCAAGAGCCCGTAAACATAGAGCCCATTCCACACTACGAACCCGAAGACCTCAACGAAGGAGCTGTGCTGAGTTTTGGGTGCCCCCGGTTTTATCTAATAAATAATGGAGTGGTAGCACACCGTCTTCGCAACTCCCTCAACCTTAAAACCGCACAAAGCCCTAATCAAGCTCTAAACCCTAAATCTTGTCCTGCACCAGAACCCTAAGACCCTAAACCCTAAAACCCCTAGAACCCCAAACCCTAAACCCGAAACCCCAAAAACCCCAAACCCCCAAAACCTAAACTCTAAACCCAATAGACCCTATAGACCCAATAGACCCTATAGACCCTAATAGACCCTGTAGACCCTATAAACCCTAAAACCCAAAAACCCTAAACCCCAAAGATCCTAAACCCTAAAACCCAAAAACCCCGAAGCAGAAAGAGCCAGCCTCCAGAGCTTCAGCGTCGCTCTGCTTCCTCTGCCGACGGCGGAGCGCTTCCAGCCTTACTTTAGGGCTTTTAGGGCTTAGGGCTTAAGGGTTTAGGTTTAGGAGTTTAGGGTTTAGGGCTTTAGGGTTTTAGGGTTTTAGGGTTTAGGGGTTTAGGGTTTAGGGTATAGGGCTTAGGGTGGTTCGTCTGGGGGTTTTGTGGGGGTTTAGGGCTCACTATGACTCGACGGTTTTCGGACTTATAGGTTTAGAAGTCTAGGGTTCTATGGCTTCTGGAAGATTTCAGGTTTAAGGTGCGTCGTATAGGGTTTCAAAGTATTCGCATGGAAGGTCTAGGGTTCGGGGTTGAAGGTTTCCCAAAGGCCCGACATCCCTCCAGGAAGCCTTCGGTATTGTATTTAGGGTTTAGGGATTTTAGGGTTGAGTTGAGGGTTTCGGGTTTAGGATTGTAGGGTTTTGGTTGGGTTTTGTGGGGGCACAAGGCTGGATGAGGGGTTGTCAAACTCAATGGCAATATAATCGAAAATCCCTTAAGAAAGCGAGTCCTCAGACCTCTGGGCACTGCAGCAGTCATCGCAGCAGTCACTGGCGAATGCATAGGACGGAAAGACGTCTTTCATCTATGACAAAGTATCCTGGACTCGAGGTCGTGGAGCCAAACAGGCCCTAACCCTAAAAACCCTAAACCAACTCCCAAATGTTCTGGGATGTTCCTTAAATCAGGGCGGGCTGCATGCCATGACCTGAGGAACCTTCCCTTAACGTGCAGTCTTGGGCTTTGTACCGAAGTTCTACCACGCGATGTGGGTCGCTACTCCGACAGACGGTGTAACTGCAGTAGGCTGGTAGAGCTTTACTAGCTACATCACGCGATATATCCCATCCAGCCTAGGAGTCCACTGAAACCAGACAGAAATCTGCTAGAAAGCGACCGTGAGCCATATACCGCAAGCCATATTGAAACAAACTGACGTGCACTAAGAAACACTGTACGACAAACATGTCCAACCTGTCAGACTATTGGACAAAAAAGCTTGTTTGTGGAGGCTGCCCGGTTTATACGTTTAAAGTATAGGATGTATTGGGGGGGGGGGGGTGTAAGGGGATACCACTACATGAACTAGTAATCCATCCCTCAAAACTCTTTCAGACCTTCTGGGCGCCCCGACTGCTCTCGCAGCTGTAGCCTGGAGGTCAAGTGGCTGTCGGTTCCCTACAAGGCTGTAAGACAAGACCAATCACCTGCTCCAAGTGGCCCCGGCCGTCTTATATCCCTAGAACCGCAACCCCAGGCCCTGTATCCTTAGTGCCTTAGTGAACATGAAGCCTTTGCTTCAGGTTCGCAGCCAATGCATTACTTAATGGTGACGGCAGGAAGGACGGCATTCCGCCGCCGCACCCCCAGCCCAGCCGCCACCGCCACCTCCACCACCAGCAGCACAGGTCTCACCACAACGAGACAACAACGACAACGAGGACGACAGCTCCGACAACCACAATGACAACGAGAACCACCAGCACCGGCAACAACAACCACCACCACCACCGCCACCGCAACCACAACCAATCCCAGATCCACCCACTTGCAGCATGTGCGCATGCTTAGACAGAAACAGGTGTTTGGCTGCCAAAGGTATGCCATGATTTCACGGCTGTTGCGGTGACGGCCAACTCCTTGTCCTAGTCCCAGTGCTACTGCCTCACCTACTCCTCCTACTACTACTACTACTACTACTACTAGTACTACTACTACTACTACTACTACTGCTACTACTACTACTACTACTACTACTACTACTGTGCCACCCCTGGTGCTCCTTCTGCCGTCCTACCAGTGCAAGCGTAGCGATGCCATCAAGGACTGCGGCAAAAGGTAGCATCAACAAGGACTCAGCATGGTTCGGCCAAGCCCTAGGCTCACAAGAGCAGAGCCCCCACCCCGAATCTGCTCCAAGGAGACTTCGATGGTTTGAGGATCTGAGGTTGAGGTATCTGAGGTATGTGGCAGAAGGGGCGATGGGTTACGCCAATGCAGGGTCTGGAGGTTAGGCTTCCGGGTTTGGGCTTGAGGTCGGGCCGGTACAACATCTCGAGGACAACGGCAGGAGCATGCATATACTACGGATCCCGGAAACTTACAATCTTCATCAACTCTGGAATTGGAGCCACATGTGGAGTCGTCGGCACGGCCGTAAGTACGGAGCCAAGGGGTGGCGATCAGATTCGAGTTGTGTGAGGTGGCGCGGCCGGGTTTAGGGGTTTATGGTACCCTGGTACTGTCATGTTCTGCGCATCCGGCGGAAAATATCAGCTTCAAACATCGTCACAGCTTGAAGCAAAAGCCACGCCGTCGCGTAAGCCAACCCTCTGCATGGCAAACGCACGCAAAAGCCGTACTCGGCAAAGTCATATTGTCAACAAAATTCCCATGGCCAACCTCAATAATGATTACGTAGTTCGAGTATAAGCTTCCACTACCCAGTTCTGATTCAGTACAAAGCCCCCATCAGAAAACCCTCTCCAAGCCTAATCCAATCATTGGGGGCCCCAATATTTTGGGTAGTTCTTTAAAGTAGGGTCCTTTTTTTATGTCCCCAACATAGTTCCGGCACCCTTATAAAAAGGACTCTAAACGGGACCAGAATTTAGAGAACTACCCATTTGCTTCTCAATGCCAGTCGAGTCTCTGCAGGTCACTCCACTGAGTGGTCTCACCTGGCGGGAAGGCTGCGAGCCCAAAATCACAGAATTTCGTTCGGCAGCGCCGGCATGCACAGGATAGAAATCAGGAGGCTAAGCGAGGGCCAGCTAGACAACTTTAGCCAGGCCAGGCTACTGTAGGGCTGGGAGATAATTACCTTGGTCACAACCGCACCAACTGAATTTGCAAACCTGTTACCGAGAGCGGTCCTCTGTAGTATGATCTCTACATGCTAGACCCCATGCACGCGCGGCAACTTCGCCTGTCGCTGCGCCGAAGCGCGGCGGTGCAGAGGGTGGTGGGGGAGGTGGGCACCTGACGGAGGGGCCAAACCGCTGGAGGTGTTGGACTGCGATTGGTTTTGGAGCGGTTCTGTGGAAGCGTTTGGACTTCAGGGAGTTCTCGTTTGAGCGCTGACGGCACCGCACACCTAGGTTTGGGTCTGCTGTAAAGTGTTCCTTCAGGCGTTCCTTGGAAGGCTCCTTCAAGGGCTCTCCGAGTCAAGGTTAACAGGTTTTTTTTCCGCTGTTAGGGCCCCGGCGGTCTGCGCATGACCGTCGGAACGGACGCACCTGAGGCAGCCAAGAGCCACGATCGCAGCTCGGAACTCCATCGAGGCTGTTCGGTTTAGGGTTTAGGGATTTGAGTTAAGGTTTCGGGTTTAGGGTTTAGGGCGAGGACAGTTTTCGGGTTTACAAACCTGTGGCGTATGGATCAGAGCTGAGGCTGTTGATAGGGCTTAGGCTGTATAACTCCAGGTTGAGACTTTAGCGAGTTGTGCTGGCAGGGCTAAGCTGATCCAGGCCGCCCTGGCATGATAACTCTATAAACCTCCGAACCACGAATCTCCTCTCTCTCTCTCTCTCTGTGTGTGCGTTTATATATATATATGTATATATATATATGTGTGTGTGAAACGTCCATGCCAGTCGTAGCCTGAAGGTGTTTCACCGCTTTCAAGTTGTGCAGATTTTGGGACGCGCTTCTCGAAGCACTTCAGTCCATCAGGAAACAGGCAACAGGGCATATATATATATGTGTGTGTGTGTGCATATGTACGTATGTGTATGTGCACCTGTGCCTGTATGTGTACCTGTATACGTATCTGTACAATATGTATGTGCATGTAAAAGTATATGTATAGGTTGATGTATAGGTCAGCGTAAGGTGTCGTTATAAGCACAGGTGTAGTTTACGATGGTGAAGATATAGGTGATATATATGTATATGTTGTACAGAAGGTGAACAGCACATGTACATGTATCGGGATGTATGCATACCTTTGATTTCTGTGTCGTTGTCTTTGTATATGTTTGCATGAAAAGGCTCGTGTGCCACTGCGACACCCGGATGTCCCCAAAGAAAAGTCAACACAAGCGCCCCAACCCCCCTAAACCCCACTTTGAAACACAGAAAAATCCTTGAAGTCGGAGACCTCACCAGCCTTAATCTGGTATAAGAAGCCGGGAAAGATGTGACAAGATCCGTAAACTAAAGGGCACCCTCACAACCCCCAAAAAACACCCAATTCCCTGCCCATCACGGAAACCCTAAACCCTAAACTCCTAAACCCTGAATCACTGAGGTCCATACGAGCCAAGTCGGTGGGTGGGGGAGGTGAGGGAGCCTGCCGACGAAGATTCCCACTTCAAGGGCCTAGGGTTTAGGGTTTAGGGGTTTGGGGTTTCGGCGCTCACACTCGGACAATCCAGGCGAGGCATGTGGTCCTTAGGTCCGCAATGAAATTTAAAGGATTGGGGTTTAGGGTCTAGGGTTAGGGTTCAGGGTGATCAGGGACTTCTGCTTAAGGGGTCAACAGCCTCGGATATGCTACACTTGCCGTAGTCCTTATACACACCTGACAAGCCTTTTAGCCAGGAGGCACGTGCTCCGCTACTTGGCAAAAACCCTAAACCCAAAACCCCTAAACCCCAAACCCCAAAACCCAAACCCAAAACCCAAAAACCGGACCTTGATCTGACACTTGTCCGTGCCCTGCCTGGGCTCTTTCAACCAGAGCGGCAGGCGCCTGAGCCGGAACGCCCCTAAAAACCACGGAAAAAACTGCAAAGCCTGGTTAACGCTGAACTACACGCCCTGAGCAAGCGAGTAACCCCGTAACCTCCTTGTACTATTTACCTTCTAAACCCTGACAAAACTGCAAGGCCTGCCAAACCCAATACACCGTAAATCCCTGGTAGGTGTTTCCAGCTTTAGTTTCATAGCACTTGCGCGGCCCAGGTCTCTACAATCCTAAGATTTTGGAGCTTACCTTTGAAATGAAGGACCCGGTAGCGTGTTTAGGGGTTTGGGGTTAGGGCAATACAAATCCGCAGTAATATGCATACATACGCACCTGCATACATACATATGTACAGACTGAAAGTCCCGAAAGCCCAAAGCTACACATACATTAAGCTACCATAACCTACTTTGTTGTAGGTTCTTGTTGCGAACCCTGATATGGAATCTATGGGGACCCTACAGAAAAACGGGTTTCGGTTGCTCCAGGTATGGCTGCAGTCTGTATGCCGTACTGTATGCCGTACCCCTTCTGTGATCCTATCACCGATTCTATCAGACCCCTTGGCAACCGACAGTCTTGCGGAAACGGATTGCTCCTTTTAAACCCGAATGCGCTGGCGGCCTCCATGGTCTCAGATCTGAGCACGGAAGGGTGCCGTGGCGATTGTGCCAAGTCCTGCACCGAATTTCAATCAAACAATTAACACATGTTGTGCGTGCAATGGTTTATGAGTAAGTTAACTGCCTTGCTAGTACTCTGTAATTTTTAAAATACCAAGCCTTAAAGCACACTTATGCTGCTTCGGTGAAATTTCAAGGATGTGGTGTGATGCAGGGCTGGGCCTTACGGATTAGATTGGTATTGCCCTTCTCCTGCATTTCCTTTGAGGTGTGCTCTTGAGGAGGAAGTGCACCACACTGCTTGCATTCTGCAAGCCAGCCCGCGAAACCTGTGCTGAAACATACCCTAAATCCTGAACCATAAACCGCATGGGTGGCGTTGCTGTATACCATAAGCACCAAACACCTAGGCCCTAAACCCGACAACCCGAAACCTGCAAACACTATAAGCCCGAATCCCGAAAGCCAGATCCCGAGAGCTGCAGGAGCAGCTCTAAAGTCAAAGACCACGCTTGAATTCGGCGTCTTCAAAGCAGACGGTACCCTGCTGCTTTCAGATGTCAACTGCAAGAACCTAAGAAACCCAACAGGGCGCAGCAGCTGACAAAGACAGGCACAAAAGCCTTGCCTTATCCGCGGAACAGTTCAACACAAGATAAGATCACGCTTTCCCGGGAAATCAAACACGAAACTGGACAGCTAAGTCATCCCGACAATTTGCTGAAACATCACCCTAAGCCCTAAACCCCAATTCCCAAACCCTAAACCTAAACCGTAAACCCCCGAGAGAAAGTTGGAGATGACCATCTTTTACACCCTTATGTAATGAAAGTCAAGTATAGGGCACCCAGCAATTATCATCCTTTACCCATTTTTCCAACGTTTTGGCTTCTGCTCGAAAACCGTCTGTCCACCCGAAATCTCAACGGGCCGTCCAGGTGTTCGTAAGACACGCCCTGCGATGGGCAGTCGATCGTAAGCCTCAGATGTCCAGGCTGAACGCTTTGAGGTACTGTTGATGATATATAAATCCTGCATTATAACTTAAGGACCCGAAACTGTGGGAAATATGGCATATTCCTTATTATGGGAAATGCAGGATTTGCACCATCCACCGTAGGACTTTGTGCCTTTTTTTTGGTGCTATTCAGACTTCAGGGGTCGAGAACTTCAGCTTCAGGGCTTCTGGAGTTTAGGATGGTGCTCTCAGGGTAGCCCCTGAAGCCTAAAATGCTGCAAGGAGACCCGTGCGTCGGTACACCAGGGGAAAAAAGAATGCACTCAACCCGAAAACCCTGCGATTTCGGCGCCAAGTCTTTGGAAGAGGGTTTCGGGGTCAGGGGGAACCATGATGGGGATATGATATTCTGGCTCCTAAGCTCTAAGAATAAGTAGCATCCTAAAAAAGACTACATACATCGCTGGGTACTTAGGAAACCCTAAACCCTAAACCCCTAAACCCTAAACCCCTAAACCCTTTTTGAACCCAGACTCTGCTGATCAGCTGGGAAATGCTGGGAAACAGCACTGCGTG
>CAJNJA010013718.1:0-12534 GCA_905231915.1 Symbiodinium necroappetens | reverse complement strand
GTAGTAGTAGCAGTAGTAGCAGTATTTGTAGTAAGAATCATCATCATAGGAAGGACGACGTGCCAAAGAGGGCCTTTAACTTTGAAGGCCTGGATCGGAAGCCATGACTCGGCCTTCGGGTGTGGCCCTCCTTTCATGGTTCAATTCTTGTGCGCGATCCACTTGGATGGGCATTGAAACCTTCAGCTGGGAGCCCTCAGCCCGAAATGTCCATAGGGTTCACATGTGGTGTTGCCGGAGTGTGTTCTTGTGCCCAGCTTCTGCTTCAGTGAAAACCCTTGTCCTCAAGCGAATCCCGACACCCATGTGTTCAAGTAATGAGGGCAATATTGGCAGAAACAATACTGAACAATAATAATGATGATGATTTCCAGAATAAGTACAAAAACAATCACAATTATAAGCAATATCATATAGTAAGACGTTTGATCAACAGTAGTACAGTAGTGATGGAGCCCGCGACAAGGGAAAGTCCGCCGAGCCGGGGGCGTAGCTCCGAAAGCCAGCAGCACCTCCACCTCGGCACAGTCAAACTATCAAAGGGCTTCGCCCTGTAGGGTTTAAGAGTTTAGAGTTTAGAGTTTTTAGGTTTTTGTTATCGCCCCTTTTTCGCTGCCAGGTAGCTGTTTTGGGTTTTAGGGTTTAGGGCTTGGGGCGCCTTTTTGGGGGTTTCCGGCTCTGGCCTTGTAGGATGCTCGAGGCGTTCGGGCTGCCTTCGGCTCCGATGTTAGGTCCACTTTTTTGAGACCACTGGGGATACCAAGAAGCAAACAGCAGGCAAGATTTGGCCTTGTACTACGACACACTACACCACAGTCAGACGTCGAAGAAAGCCGAGAGACACAGCATTAAGCCCTTTATGCCGGACTCAACGGATTCATGACGCCCTTAAAACATCAAAGGCTAGTCTCACATGGAGGCGAATATCGAATAAACGAGAGATCTGCCCTTTTGGTTAGCAACAAAAGAAAGTGAAGCTCTGAAGCTCATGAAGACTCGAGCTTCAGTGCTTCGGAGCTTCAGGCAGAAAATTACTGAACCACCCATAAATAAACAGCTAGCAGCTCTCATGCAGCCTTACTGGGGCTTTGCGAGATCAGGGTCGAGGATGCAGGGTTGAAGGCTTGGGCTCATGCGTCAGCCCTCGGGCCTACGTTCTTCTTGCATAGGAAAAACCACCCGAAACTGGCAAGCTCCTGCCGCGGTCACCAACACGAAGTCTAACCCAAATCCTGAATCCCTCACCACGAAACCCCGAAGTGTGGATGTGAATTGTAGCAGTGAAACACCGAAGCCTTTAAACTCAAGGGCCCCCAGCCCTGGACCCCGCCAACCCTAAATCGAAGCACAAGAACAAAAGGGCCTGCTCTTTGTTGGTGTAGAGGTAGTCAATCATGGCGTTCAAGGCCAGCGCTGTGCCCGTTAGCGAGTTGTTGATCAGCATGCCCTGGCAACAGCGACAGCTCGGACAGCGCCGGAGCTTCACAAACAAAATCACGGTACAAGGATGGATAAGGACAAAGATGAGGAATCAGGCCACGTGATCCAGCAACATAATACGGCAGGAAGGGCTAGAAGTCTCACGACTACTGTAGCAGTCTTCTCCAACGCATTTAGAGACCAGCTCACGACCGACCATTCCCAGATGGTCTGCACCAATCAGGCTTCAACCCTTACAGCATTCTTCCCTCTGTTGAGTCCCTGAGGATGACCTCGTACAAGTTTAATTCTAGCATCTAGCAGGGCGTGTACGAGTAACAGCAACATGTTAAGGGGAGACACGCAACGGAGCAGCATGACCGATTGAGGGAACCCTCCATCAACCAAACATGTCGGGCACACAGCCAACGGGATAACGTACTGTGCATCGTACCATGGATCCTCACATTGCGGTTGGCACTGCATTGTCCCTCAGACTTTCTGCCGAACACTCCTCAACGCCTTCCTGGGAACACGATTGATTAGTAAATTGAGTAATTAGTAAGCTTCGAATCTCGGAGCCCGGGAAGAAGCACCCGAAAAGAACGGATTGAATCACCCCACTTTGCGGAGGCCGATCCGGTTCCACGATGCAGAGAAGCACGACCCCGTTGAAGAGCAGGCCGGAACCTCCCATCGGCGCACGATTTCAAGCTTACGGTCTATCTAACAGGGCTCTTCGAGTGTTGCGCAAAGGTTCGCTTCAAGACATGTGTTTCACCTGCCGAGTACGTTAATGATGAGCATGATGATGATTGCAATGCTGGTGGGCGACACAGTGAGGCTGACCATCATAAACATAGCTCAGTTCAGGCCGCAGGACAAGTCGTCGAACCTGATTCGCCCCCAGATCCTCTTAAATCGTGGCAGTTCCGGACCAAACTCGATTGAAGTCACCGTATGCAGACCCTTCTGAAGCCCAAATGATAGTACTTCCACGCCCAAAGCTTGAGGCCGCGCACCGAGGCTGATGGCTGCCTTCCAGAAGATTCCCGGGTATGTGACCTGGCTCCCAGGGCTCACTTTGAGAAATATTTTATGCTTCTTTTCCTCTCTGTTACAGTTGGAACGCCATGTCGGCGGCTAAACCCCGTTACGGGACTGCCCACCGCCCCAAAATCAAGCACCTGATGAACCACTTGAGACTGAGGTGCGAGGCCAAAGGGGACTGTGTTGTGGCGTAACCTAGACGGCCTCGGCAAAGCAGTGCAGTTCGAAGGCATTAATCCAGAAGTTCAAGCACAGTCTTCGGCGCCTTGGGTCTTGCTGCTGCTTCGTTGGCCGAGACGACCACCATGAACCTGTGCTTGCTCTCGCGCTTTTGGCACTTGGCGTTTCGGGCTTTGAAGCTTGTCTGGGTTGAGACCCCAAAATTCCAAAACCCTAGGCTCCAAGCCCTAAGGGCTGGGGCCCCACCACAACCTGAAACCCCTCCACCCGAAAGACAGAACAAAGCAGATCCAAGGAGCAGGAAGACGTAGGCCAGGACCAGCCTCAAACCGGCAAAGTCCACTCTTGTGCTCCATGCTTTGCAACTGGGTTACCAGGTCGAGCTACAGCATAAAAAGCTCAAAAGCAAAAGTCCAGAGGCTCTTCTCTCATTTCTTCTTCCATTCCAATTTACTAGCCGGTCTTGGTTCCTGTTCACAATCGCCTCCGCTCCTGGAATCCACCTCCGAGCGGAGGCGCGGCTGCAGTCTCCAAGAGCTCAAGCTCTCAACAAAGATGACAGAAAAAACAGCCCCAAGTAGTGATGAAACATGGAGTTCTCAACTCCCGGATTCCACCCTACGAGACCATCCTCGTGACCTTCGGCTCCCTCCCCATCCGAACTAGGCCGAAACGAGTCAGGGAACTACAGCCCCGGCACCCTCGGCCCGAAACAGCGAGTCCCAAGGGTTCAAGGAGGGGCGGTCTTTGCAGAGGCGGGGTGTTGCTGGGAACCTGGGCCAACCTGGGACTGTGGCCTGCGCCCTGCATCTCAAATTGGCCGAGGCACACGGCGTTTTGAGCGGCGAAAATCGGTGCCAGGATGAAACCCAGGACTCAGTAGAATGAGAGCTGACATCCGCTGGGTGTTGCTGGCTTGCAGGTTTCTACAGAGTAGTTCGAAGAGACATCTCACGCAAGCCACAAGCGAAACTCAACAGCAAATGCCGGCTTCCTTCTCATCATACTAATATTACCATCACTGGTACTATTCGTACTATTACAGTGTGCCGGGAATTTAGAACAATTACTTGAGCAAGGTTGCCAAGCAATCTTGCAATCTTAATCTCGCCGACTAGTTTACCTTTTAGACCAAGATTGCCAGGGGGGAGCAAGATGGCCAGCAATCTTGCAATCTTGGTCTCCAAAAGGTAAATCAGTCGGCGAGCAAGTGGGGCAAGTGGGGAAGACGACCACGATGACCAAGATTGCCAAGATCACCAAGATTGTTCCACAAAATAGATGTTCCAAGTTTCCGGCACAATGCTGCGACTACTACGATCACTATGATTACTGTCATCATCATCATCATCACCTGGGAGTCTGTGTGGGGTTCTCTCGGCTTCGGAGCCTCGTCGAGCCTGGACATCCACGGAAGAATTCGTCGACGAGTTGGATCGGGTGTGAAGCCAGGAGGGAGTTGCATGTAGCCCTGCACCATAAGGCTTGCAGGATCTGGAGCTTCAGCTCCGGCTTCGGATCATCCTGAAATCTCTGCAGCTTGGGCCCCAAGCCCGTCAGCTGGACATAGCATCTGACCTGGGTGAATGGCCAGCTTAGCGATGATAGTCAGTTCCAGATTGCACCATATGGTTGCGGCAAGAGCATCCCTATGTTGCCAAGCCGAGGCAGGAAGAGATGCCCGACGCAAATTCACAAGGATGCTTCGAAAGTGTGGCACGACCCAGCATAGAGACGATCTCGGCTGCAGAGCATGGAACACAAACATAAGGGTGCGCTTCAGCCGATGACCGCCAGACATTCCGGGAATATCTCATTTCAGCCCCAGAGATCCCCAGAGTCTAGATTCTACTCTAGATGCGAAGCATTGTTGCCGCCGCAGATGTACTGTCCTCTGCCAGGCTCCGGACACCCGAAATCAGCAGCTGGTCGGCGTTGCCAAGCCTCAAGCAGGATCACAGCTTGGATGCCCGGCTTGCGTTTCAACGGTATGCCTCTGACTCTTCTTGTACACCGAATAGCCCTACTCCATTGCGGCCAAACCGAAAAACTCAATGCTTGTCCCTGTGCCGGAAGGCAGGCGGTCCGCTAGGGCTCCGGCTCAAGGTAAGTCGCCACGAGCGACTGCGATTGCATGAAACATTTCTGGTACACGACTGAGGCGCTTGGCGAATCTTATGACCATCAAAGAGCAATCTCTTCCACGCGACAGTCCCCCTGCGAGTGAAAGCCGCCCGAACTGGAACAACACACACACACACCAACATCGTGGGTGGGCTTCGTGATGACATCCGAGATTCATGCAGCCGACGCGCGCCAGAGCCCGAATTCATCAGTTCTATCCGAACGGCTAGGTTCTCCACCTAGACACAACTTAACACGCCACTGCATCAAAACTTAAGATCAGACGACACAAGAACAGATTTGCCCTCCGCTCCGGTGCCGCCTCAAGTAGAATCACGGCGCAAGCAACGGCCACGCGCTGCCAGAGGCTGCTTGTGGGTAACAGGGAAGACTGTGGTCACAACTAAGATCCATGAGAGGTCGCATCCACAGCAGTAGGCACAGGCTTCGTAGCAGTCAGGGCAGCAACAAACAACAATTGCACCAATATCGACGGCCGACCACACCGCTACCACCACCGCTGTCGCCACCAGCAGCAGCAGAACCACCAGCACCAACAACACCAACACCAGCAGCAGCAAAAACAGTGAAACAAACAACAACCAGCAACCAACCAACAACAGACAACCGACCACCAACCACCAACCACCACAACCACCACCACCACCACCACCGCCACCACCACCACTACCACCACCACGACCCCAACAACAACAACCACCACCACCACCACCACAACCACAACCACAACCAAGACATCCTCCTCATCATCATCACCACCATCACCTACCTACCTACCTACCTACCTGCCTGCCTGCTTGCCTGCCTGCTTGCCTGCCTACCTACCTACCTACCTACCTACCGACCGACCTACCTACCTACCTACCTACCTTGCCGACCATGCATACAGACACCACATACATTGATACATTGACACACAAGCACACATATTCTCTTACACACATACCCACATGCCCAGATACACACATACACGCATGCATGCATACACACATACACACGTACGCACAGACAGACATGCATACCTGCATACCTGAATACCTGAATGCTGAATACATGCATACCTGCAACACAGCACAGAATAGTATCGGCAACTCTCCTGAAAACATACGTGTGAAGGACGAGTGTGCTGCACGCTCTAATATGTTATGACAGAATGCAGTATTCTGAGATGACGCCTGTGGCCAATGGACCAGTGGCTTTTCTGTTGCCTGCTCACCCTCAACATCCTTAAGTCGCATACCTTTGATGCCAGGCTGAGGCTGAAGCCCGTAGTGTATAAGGTTTAGGGTTTAGGAAAACTCCACAGCAACTGGTCGGAAAGACCGTGACGGGAATGTCGCCGGAGATCTGCTCTCCTGGAACCTTGCCAATAGATTCCCGGGAGATGTTGTTACATGGGCCATCATCGGACTAATCCTGCCGATTAGAAGCCGTTGCGTGCCAGTCTTTAGGTCGGATTCCGGACACCTAGTTTCAACGGCAGCCTGGGTTCAGAGATCAGCTGCGATTGCAAGCCTGTGGCCCGCACATAGCCACTGTCCATTGCCGCTCGCAGGGTTTTGCCAGAACGGCTGCTTACAAGAACCTACAAGCATCAGTCACTGGTCTAGCTCAGCCCTCTCGGGCGCTCCGGTTCGAAAGATCGCAGATGCGACATTGCCTAACTCTGACAAACTGAAGTCGACAAACACATGTAGGTGCACTAACCGGTCAGTAACAGTCTCGGTCTGCTTTCGGGTTGCCGGCTGTGAGCCACGCTTTGTGGACTGACGACAGAATCGAATGCAGACTTCCACTACATCCCAACCAGTCCACTGATGAAGCAAAGTAAATTTATGGGCGAAACCGTGATTGCATGCCACTGCCTGTAGTGCCAACACTCGCCACACTGCATGGAATCACTTTCGGGTTTGGACGGTCCTGTCCTAGTACTGCTTCGTGATTCGTGGTGGTGGGAGGTTGGTGAAACCAGCACACATGATCAACCGGGCATCACGAACTGAAATCGAACTTGGAGGCATCGCCCGGTTTAACAGAATGCAGAATGCTGCTACAGGGGAATCTACAGCCATCCGCTTGTCCAAATGCTCTGATCTGCTGGATACATTTCAATCCAACCAGAGATAATCAGAGGTGCTGCAGTTCAACTGCCATGTTCTTCTTTGTGACACGTCGGTATAGCTGTAGAGACAGTCGGAAGCAGATGCTGTTTGGATGACAAGCACAACGTGTCTCACAACAGGGGTGCCTAAGCCTCAGAACGGCATCTGTGCATGATGCATGGCCAAATACAAACTAACTCTAAACTGCGCTAGACCGGCTTCACCAGAAGCATCCCAAGCCTGCGAGTATTAGTGACGGTCGAACATCAATTTCTGCGCAACAGCACGTGCTGCAGCATGTGCACTATGTCAACATGGTCACAGCCTCAGCCCCTTTCGGACTGAGATGGCCCCATGGCATTATCCAGCTGCGAAGTTCGCAGTGGCTGTCCTGCAACAGCTTTCGAGCTATTGTGCCGGCCAATCTTTGGTACTAAACACTGCAGGAAGTCTTTTCCTGCAGAAGACCTAAACCTAAACCGCGAAAGGCTGCATCGCAGCCTCTGGAGACTAGCTGCTGGCTTTACCAGTGCCCCCCTCGCTTGCTACCTCGTGAAACTCGGGTGACTACCCAATTCCACGATCATGGAGGCTCTAATCTACACAAAAAGCGATTTCTCATGCATCTGTGAACTACCAGTCTCACTGACCCTAAACAATTTGAACTTTCCATCTACTTGTCTATCCGTCTATCTACTTGTTAACATGCTTCGTAATAAAAAGGCTCAGCGGCGAAACAGCGCTGCTGACAGCCCCTTCCTGCCGGCAACACTGCGCAGGGGACGATCTGAATCTAAACTCTTTGGGGCTCGCGTGTGGCTCCATAGTTCTAACTCTCGACATCTTCTCGGGCTGTTGAAGGCTTCGAGCAAACAGAAAATAAGTTTACTGACAAGTATCGCAAGTGGTTGCACATACACAGTCCCCTCGCCATGTACCTCAACAAGAAAAGCCGAAGGCCAAGCTAGGCCCAAGCCATCGGCACAAACGCCCGTTCCGAAATAGGCCCTCCCCTTGGGTGAGCAAACAGCACGTCCTCAGAAGCCGGCGCAGACGGGCGCAACAATTTGCCTCTGCCATGACAGCGTTTGGGAGAGGTAGCTCGTCTTTCAAACTGCAATAGCGCTTCATGGATCTTCATGGTCTCGTACTCGTTCTACAGCTTGCGCTAATCAGCACTCTTTAGGGATTCATCCCCAAGAGCAAAGGAGGCCCCCAAAACCCCAGGCAATTCCGACTCCTGCCTCAGGAGTCGGTGATCCTGGCGAATGGGCTCTGATTCTCTGGCGGCTTCGAGCCATTTCTCGATGAAGGGCCGCAAAAGTGCCCTTAAGGGGCTCCTGTAAAATCCAGTCGAATTGTAGCACGTTGAAACCCAAAACCCTTTTCGATTTATTCCGGTTTTACCGATCAAGTCTGCCTGACGAGGCCTTCTCGTGCCTGAATTCTCAACCCAAGCTCCTAAAATCCGTAGGGGCCCTTCGATACTCCACCTTCAACACTTCGAAAATCCGTAATGCACCGAAGGACGTGGGCAAGAAAAGGAGGACCCAGTCTCACAGCCTCCTGGCCATCATCAGGCCTCCGCCCTGCCAGTGCCGTCGTGAGAAGTAGCTGTTTGGTGATTGGGACGTGGAGTTTCAAATGTGATGACTCGGGAAGCTCAAGCCCGAAGCAAGGATGCTATACTCCTCTTGCTCTGGAGATCCTGCCTGGGCTCATCAGCTTCTCTGTCAAGGCTTCCCGAATCATCACCGTGGTTCCAAACACGTTTCACTAAAGCCCAACCGCAGTCCCGCGCCTCCGCGAGGCACCAACCGGCCAGCAAGGAAGACCTGCGCTGCCGGTGGCACTCATAAAACTCACATACGTGCCCCTGCGCAAAGTCTGAAAGCACCGAACAATGCACGGCCCAGTACTCGGAGGATTGCTGAACTGCGAGTGAGATTTAGCATCATAGCTCGCACTTTACCTGCCCTTGCGGCCATCCTGCAGTTTGCGATCTTGCGAAGATAATATGAAGACTCGCTGATGAACTGCCTGTTACGGGTCTTTTTCTCTTTTTCTACCACTAGTGCAGTCGTGGTAACGATAAGATTCCTGCTGCTCCTGATACTGCTACCGACCACGATGACGACAGCCGTTGCCGTGACTGCCACATGCCACATGAGCGTGACCAACTCCTCTGTATCACTAATCGGCAAGCAGCGAGCTGCTGCTACCACTTGTGCTGCTGCTTTTGCTGCAACTGCCACTGCCACTAGAACTACCTGCGGCTCCTTCTTCAATCATCCGGACCATGATACGCACTACTGCTGTACCTAAGACGGCAGCTATGACGAGGACGGCTGCGAGCACCGTCACGAATCACGAATATCTCACTTTCTAGTCAATCTTGTTTTGGCTATGATTAATTCTCATCCTTGGGGTGAGTGCTCTGGCGGTGAGGACGTGGAAACTCTCTTTTCTGTAGCCCTCTGGGTCCTACGGGCACCTTCGTCTCGGGGACTCGGGGTAGGACTCCGGGTTCATGATCACGGTAGTTGTAGGAAGGATGGCCTTCTCGTCTGCACAGCGGAGCAAAGTCCAGTTCGCTCCGGCCACCACCTGCACCGAACTGGCTGCATGTAGTGCTTCAGGTTCACGAGGGAGAATCTGGGCAATTCATGATTACGAAACACAAGATTGACGACACCCGCCAACACAAAAGAAAACAGAAGACAGAACTAGGGAAACGGATGATTTGACAGGCAGCTTTGAACCGTAAGCCCCACGTGGAACATGGAAGTTGCCGCATTCTGCTTTTCGCGCGTCTGTCAATTGTGCTCGCTGCCCCAACCGCGACCTCGCGCACGTCGGCGAGCGACCGGATCACTGTCGGGAGCCGATAGTTGCGGCAACCTAGCTGCATTTCCGTTTGACTGAGGCAGGCTTGCCAAGATTTGGATCTCCAAGATTTGGATCTGAATGGTAGCCCGAAAGGACGTGATGACCAACGCTAATTAAAGGTTGGTGCAACGGTGGAGTGCATGGAACTTTGCTTGAGCTTGGTGCACAAGCTTTCTTAGCATGTTCTGGTGTCCAAAAAATGCACTAGATGCATCCCTAAGCTCATCACGTAATTTGTGCTGTCTGGGATCTACGTTCATGGGGTGAACAGTACTTCAAGCACACAGGCGGTGCTGGGCTGCGTCGGAGCCCAGACGACTTCAGGATCACAGCAAACCCCTTCGGAGCCGAGTGCTTGATTGGCCACGGCGCTCTAGAAATGATGCACAAGGGGTCCACGGGGCTTCAAACACCTTTCTAGGCTCAGCCTTTGCCTCTCCACGGGATGCGGAGCCAAAACAGGAGCAGACCTAGGACCTAGGTTGCTAACCACAACTCGTCCTGCAACAGGCCCATGAGCGACTCCGAATCCCTGAAGCCTGAGAAGAGGGCCTCCGGTGCAAAGTTGGCCCTGTTCGCCTGGGCGTTCAGGCTTCTGGGACATCTCAGCTACCTTACTCAAGGCGCCGGAATTCTGGGGGCAGTCGGATTGCCCCTGAAGGCCTGGGTGTGGGTTCTGTCATGATGCCTAGCCCGAAGACGACACTAAGTAGACTCCGAGGAAAGCCTTGACGCCTGCACTGTCTAATTACCCTGAAAACCGAATGGCTTGAGCCCAGCAAGTGTAAACACCCGGGCTACCCGGCCATTGCCAAACGCCAAGACCTGGCCCATCTCCGTAAGGCAGACCGTGTGGTCGTCTCCGCAGGCGACCTGCTGAGATGCCAAAGCTTCAAACCCCTGAACACGTGCCGACCTCGTTTCCGGCCCATCAGCTCTAGATTGGTGGTACCCATTGCGCGGCGCTGGATCATCTCAGAGAAAAGACTCGGAATGCTGAAACAGGTCCATAAAGCCTCTGAAAGGATCCGTCCTGCACCACCCGCTCAGAGACAGCGCCGCTCCAGTCGAGTTCTGCAGGTTTCCAGCCTCCAGCTGAAAGGGTGCTTGTAGATTTCGGGATTCGTTGTTCATGGCTCTGTGCTGCTTCACAGCTTTCGATGGAGGGCTCTCTACATAGGATCTCCCACCTTCGGCTTTTGCAGTCTGGGTCAAGACTTACAGTTACGAAAGACACCTTCAGCTGATGGATCCCGTGTCTACCGAAGCTACACCACTCAAACCTTGTGAGCAAGCCGTGCAGCAGCCAAACGTGTCACGGGTGTGCTGTTATCGTTGTTACTGCTGGCGTTCTTGCTGTTGTGTCTGTTGTCGCAAGTGGTGTTCTCACTGTCACTATTGGCTATTGCTGGCAAGTTGTCCCTGTTCTTGCTTTGCTCTCTGACGCTGTTGGTAGCAGGCCCATACCACTGCTTTTCTCGTGGATCTTTCTGTGTTTACAAATCGGGTCCTGCAGCGAGATCCTGCTGAGAATGTTTGAAGCATCGAGCGTCTCCATAGTGACGGCGACGCTGGCTACGACGCTTTTCTGCGGAGAACGAGCATCAAACAACTGAAGGCTACTCAGTGACTCAGCGACCACTCTAGACTCTACAGAACCACGAGCCACCCTTCATCATGCCGCCTTCTCCCGGCGCAGCCGCCCTGCCCAGCTGACCCGAGAGGCCATCGCCGAAGGTCACCAAGCGGCCTGGATGTTCGTCGAAGAAATTCGAGTGAACGCTGATGTCCTGGAATCCTTGACCACGAAGACCCTCCGTCGCTCTGTAGTTGTGCAGAGGACTCGAGCGAAACCGAAGTGTGTCACTTCGGTTTCAGAGTTTGCTGAGGTGCTGGATGTGGCAGCGATTATTTAAGACCGCGTTCCAAGCTGGAGGGCTTCAGAACTCGATTACGGTTTCAGCACTGCCCACCTGTGCCTCTGCTTCTTCCGTCGTTGACAAGTGCTACAATTACAAGAAAACCGAATGATCAACAGTCCTTGGCCCCTTGTCACTAGATCACTGGACCAAATCCAGACCGTCATCAGCACCAGCCTCATGATGGTTATCACCGCATTTCACCGCCATCGTCATCGTCATCTCAGCAGGCGCCATGCCATGACCGTCATCATCGTCATGGCGACCAGGGTGATGGCCATCATGATCCGCATTATCTCCAACAGATATCACCAGCAGCCGCGCTGCATGAACACGGCACGAAACATACAGCCTCACACACGTGAACGGGGCCTCACATCTCGTCTCTGAACCTGTGCTGGCTGAGGCGACGGCCGTAAGCGCTCAGCACTGCCGTGTGGTACCTCACACGGCTGCTGCTTTTGGACATGGTCTACTTCACCCGGTCCCTCTTGTAACTTCACTTTATGCTCCCACCCGCAAGCCTGGGAACCTGGGAAAGCACCGGATCTCCGATCTGATTGAAATCAGTGTTCAGGCTACAGGCTAACCGAAGCAGAAGCAGCGGTGATGAAGATGCTGAGTATAAACCGTGTGCTGGCTGCTCCATGCTAGTATCGATACCAACACTGCAGACCTGAGCAAATCGGCCTGGCCCCAAACGTGAGTAGTCAGGCAAACTCTGCCGGAGTAGAAGCATTGTATCGCAGTGCTGCAGATCGCGTGTGTTTGCACAAATCCTTCTGCTATTTTGGGCGTGATGTCTACATGATCCCGGCTCGGCCGTCCCC
>CAJNJA010013717.1:0-12535 GCA_905231915.1 Symbiodinium necroappetens | reverse complement strand
GATCTCAAGGCCAACAACTGTGTAGGACTACAATCACTTCAGACGATAAGTGAAACTTGCAGCAGGTACAGAGCTATGCGTCCATACCTCCTTCCACCTATTCCGCTAGCTTCGTTGGCTGGCATCACGGAATAGGCTGCCATCCCCCTGCAGTCTCAATCTACTCCGTTCCAAGCTGTCCAAACAGCAGGTTGTCGACCTGCTACATCAGCTCCAAATGGACCACGTTACTGGGAGCTTAACCCAGAGAGAAAGAAAGCCTGTACGAAAGCCTGTACGACTACAGGTCGTCTCAATCTACTTTCACACAACATTGTATAAAGCATGCGGTTCATTGTCCTTACAAACAGGATTACACACACACACACACACACGCACGCACGCACGCACGCGCACACGCACATGCACATGCACACGCACACGCGCACGCACACGCACACGCACACGCACACGCACACGCTTCCGGTCAAGCAGGTGACCAACCGAGCAACCAGACAAGCTACATGATTCAAGAAGCAAAGACATGTGTAAGCCCGAATGCAGATCCAAGTTCCAAGCTCCCTTGTGAATCTGATTAAAGGGCAGGGGAAACACAATGCTACGACAGCTGTGAAACTCCTTGACTGCTGACCAATCGAGTGTGGGAAAGAAAATTAAAAGACACCGAATCAAAATGATGATTGAAGTCATGTACAATGCATTGAAGGGCACTACGAGTTTTGTCGTACATGATTACAAACATCCGTAATCGTTTCAGCAAGTTCAGCACATTGTGCGATGCCAAGTTGTGGCCTAAGCTCTTGACGGATCTGCGCATTGGCAAAACCACTGGCCCTGCTTGACGGAACTTGTGGCACTGATCCCACTGAACTTTATTGAAAGTTTTCCCTCACCTGGCCCTGAATGGAATCCAAATAGATTTGTTGAATGCGATGAACAGCGTTCTGCTCTTCTCGCTGCTGAATGGTATCTGCCCGAAGAGACTGTAGCTCACTTTGGGTGTAGCGGATCCAGCGATCAAGAGCCAGAAGTGGCTCCATTGCACAATTTACATGTGTTGTATCTCTTGACCCAACACCCTCTGAAAGAACAAAGCAATTGCAACATCAATTTCACAATCACCCAAGGAGCAAAGGGTCAACAACACCTTGATGTTTTCACTCTTCCGATAGCTTCAATCATGGTGAGAAGATTGATGATGAAAAAATTTAGAGCTGCCCTATGCGCTGCTTTAAGGATGCAATCTCCTGATTGCAGCTTTCAATAAACTCTGCCAGCAGTGCACGATACTCATGTGGAAGAGACGAAGACGTAGAAGAATTCGATGGTGTTGCTGCTTTTTCAAATTTGTAACACAGCTTGAGCAATGGCTTCACGTCGCTGTTGAGCATCGTCAGGTCGTTCCCTTTCATCTGATGGCCAAGATTGTGCGCTCATGACGATCCCAAAGGAAGGCAAAAGAAACCACAACGGCTATGGAGCAAGGTGAAACATTCTTTTACCTTACTTGCAGGTGGTGTGGACTATACTATACGAAAAGGAGCATTAAGGTCAACACGTTGTTGTTGCCGTTTTTGTGGAGGCCATACATACTTCTTAACATTGGCAGATCTGGACTGAAACAAAGCCGTCGATTGGTATGTCTGTGAAATGGAAGTAGGAAATCGAAACTTCCAAGAATCCTTGGTCATAATCATCTCAATGGCATAGGTCGACTTCAATGAAATGGCAAAACCCAAAAATTCATCATTGTACTCTAGGTGTATCCACTAGTTCCAACTGTACTGGTGGAACATAAAACTCATCACTCAAAAAAGTTGTAAATTGCAAGTAAATGCAGAATGGCCAACCCATTGCTTGTCCACCAAGATTACTCGGTTGTCAGCGATCATGCATGCTCCACGTAGGCAGCACTGATACTTGCAGGAATGGCAGAAATCTGGTTGTCGGAATCGCAAGAACTTCGAAGAATGGACAAAATAAATGTCCCAACAAATATTTGATACATACGCTTCCCAGCCGTTCTAGTTTTCCCTTTCCAAACCCGGGGTTGCTGTCCTTCTTCTGCAAGGAAGCATTGAAAGAACAAGTCAATGGATCAAGATTGCACTGTTGTAGCATCCAACCCACTTCTTGCATAATTCTTTCCACCGGAATGCTAGTAAAGATACCAACCAAATCCTGCTCAAAACATTGCAGTTCAACATCTTCAGCTACCGACTGAAAGAAGTCAACAATCTGCTTCATCATAGCTGGAAAGGTGCTCAATCCGAAGCTACATGAAAGGGTATCCCTTTGCAGAACATCACGAACCATTGCCGTAGCTCGAGAAAGCTTAGCAAAGATGAAGAACTTGTAACTGATTATTGGTCTCTCCACTTCAAAATGCTTCTTTTCCTTCAGCAGGATGTAAGCAATGGGTAACGACGAAGTTCTTGAAGTTGTTCCCCGTTCATAGCTCTTCAACCAACTTTGCTTGGCTTGTTGAGACAAATACGGCTCAGTTTGCATCCAAATGTTGAACGTACCACTTGCCAATACATCAGTGGACAATAAAGGAAAATTTCATTGATAGCAGCGGCCAAGAAGCTGTCGAAGATACATAATGTACTATCGCTTTACTGCAACTCGGCAATGTCGTGGCATGGTGAAAATTCTGTAGATGCAGAGTACTTAAGAATCTCACATAGTCGACGAGATACATTCAAAAGATACGCAGGAGAGGCAACATGACCATGAACTGTCCGAAGATTGGGATGTTCTTGTGCAAATTGCTTGCAAGGACATTGAGGAGGTGCAGTCCATGACCAAGATTTGTGCGCTTTTAAATGATTGAACAAAACATCTTTAATCGACTCTTTCTTGCCAGCAGCCACCTGAACTGAAGGTAAATGAAAGGGCAGCAGGTACTCCTTGTGTTGTTGTAGCTGACCTCGCAAGAACTTCTGACATGTAAATTTAAAACCACAAGAATGGCTTTGCAGGTTGAACTCCAACAACATCTTCAGTCAGCTTTTAAACCTTGTTGGAGGAGGATCTTCAATACCAATATGGTTAACCAGTCAACACATTGCCAAGACATGGAATTGAATTCTGAAGATCTCAACCTTCTGGAGGTATCAAAGGACACTTGTCCTCCAGCTGCAAGCGTCATAAGTAAACCACGGCCATGAAACGTGAAATTGAGTAGTGGGTGCAATACCGAAGAGGTCCCAAAGAATATAATTTTCTGCGAACCTTCTTCCACAATCTTGTCGACTTGGTTGTGTAGCTAAGGTGATTGATGCACAACTTTGTCGTTCCAAAAGTAGGGGTGGGATGCAATTTGTTAATCCAAGGATGATTGTAAATAGGTCGCCAGTTCTGTATGATCTCACTTTCCTTTGAAACATTGGCACGATAACAACTTCATGCAAGAGATCTCGAGAGTGTAGATCATGCATAACCAGCTCCACATTGACAAATTGTCCCATTGTTCTTGTTCTACGCATCGATGTTTTCTCCGTCTTGCATCCTGTCTGGAATGTATTCCAGCTGTAGTACTGCCCACATAGAAGTGCTTGTTTTTCAGCCATTGCCCATGAGCAGCTGCTTCTGTACTGACAAGTAGCAATGCATGCACCGCAAAATGTCGCTGCATCATACGTGAAAAACTCCGCAATGTTGCCTGTGCTAGATGTTGTAGCCGTGTTTTCCACAATGGAGCATTCTTAGAAGTTCCCTGATTGAAAACTAATGTCATTGCCAAATACTGAATCATGATACGACACGGTAACCGAAGCCTGATGACAGCAACATGGTTGCAAAATAACCAGAAGAGCATAAAGCCAAGGTCCAAGGATGCAAACCTCTGAAGGGTCCGTCTCTGCATCAGCTGTTGGAAGTCAGATGGCTATCATATACAGCCCCGCCAGAACGATACGAAGGGTCTCAAGCTCCTTGCACTTAGCTGTTACAGGTAAACCACGGGTTGTGCCCACCGGCTTCTTTTTACCAACTGTTCATCTGTATTGTGCAAACTCTGGAGCTTCCAAAGGCTTTCATCTTGCCAGGAGAGCACTTGGCAGACTCTTTGCGGCTGGTGTCGGCATCTAAGGTCCTGTGCATAGGCCCTTTTTCGTCGTCTTACTCGACAGTTGAATGAAGCTTCTACAGTTCGATTTTTCCAGGTGTGCCTAGCACAAAGTCTGCATCTAGAGGTAGACCCCGTCACAGTCTGTCCAGCATGCCTTTTGGACGTGCGGCTCCGTGCAAAGTGTGAAAGCTCAGGCCGGGAAGAAGGCGTTCTCTCCCTTTTCAGTGGGCTTCTGGCTTCACTTCTCTCTACGGCATTCGAGGAGGCACAAGAACGGCAGGATGCACGCATCGCTTCCGGCGATCTGGCCACTGTTCTCAGGCCATGGACTTTGTGCTTGGGGCCTGCATCGATCATGGAAGCGCGGATGCGGCGGACAAGCTCGTCTTGAAGGCAGCCAGGGAGCCTCGAAGCAGCACTTCCATGCAACGCCGCGAAGCGAGAGCTTATTGGAAGGCTTGTGGGAGCAGCGTGGTGTCAGTGTTTACTTCTCCCATCAACTACGTCAGTGTTATCCAGAGGCTCGGTGCTCATGTGACCCGGTTCTCTAAAATGGCCAGGCCACATCCTGTCGTGACCCGCAGGTACTAAATTCTAGCCAGGCCCGCCAGCCTGATGGCCGCTGGTTGTTCCTGTTCTCCGTCCTGCTCGCCCTCTTCCTCTCTAAAGAAGATGACACACACACACACAGAGACACAGACAGGGAGTTTCGTTTCCACAGCACATACCAACCTTGGCTTCCGCAGTGTGTGAGGGGCGCAGCCCTGCGGACGTCTCTGTCGAAGCGACGTGTCCTGCACTCCGCTCTATCGGGGCCGAGGCGGAGCCGGGCCCGGCTCGCCCGGCTCGGCTCTCTCTTTCTCCCCCTTTTAATCTCCGTCTCAGAGCGAAGCCACCTCGAAGCCTGCAGGTGCCAGTCGCCACAGCTTCCAGGCTTCGCGAGGAGCTCCCCGCTGCGAGGGAGAGACATGGACTCTGGTTGGACGCTGTTTGTGTGCTGCGCAGCGCAGAGGCCGCGGCCTCTGCTTCGGATCATCCGATCCCTCCCCTGGCGAGGCCTCGCGGTTGCCTGGGCCTCGCTGCTTTTCTCTGTGCCCTGCGTCGCCGCAGGCTCCTTGAATCAGCTGCTCCTCTTCTCCGGCATCTTAGGCCTCAATGTCAGGCAGCTCTCAGATGCTCTCAGCCCTTTCCGACTGGCTCTCCGACTGGCCGTCGATCCCCGAAGGCTCATCCAGTGGAAGATCCAGCTCAAGGCAAAGTACACAAAGCAGAGAGCCATTGGTCCGCACAGCGAGAACCTCCGCTCTGCGCAGCTGCGCTCTGTCAGGAGGAGGACCAAGAGCTGGAGGAGTGAGGCGAGGCCGCGAGGCCCAGCCCGTGGTCAAAAGTGCGCTGCCGGCTGCCTCGGCAGCGGAGCCGCGGAGCCGCGGAGCCGCTTCTTAGCTGCTGTCAAACTCGGATTGGGCCGCATCTCCGTAAAGGGACCTTATGCAGCGTTTGGCTTCCAGCACACATGCAAGCATCCAGACATGTTGGCGTGATGAACGTCGCCAGCTCTGCAGCATTCCACCACCTATCAGAATCAGTGCATGACCACTGATAAGGTACATCCAACTAGGCATGCGCAGTGCGAAGCCTGCGAAGCATGGGCCAATGTGGTGCTTGGACGTATGTACACGCCACTGCTCGAAGCTCAGCTGGGAGGGGAGCCGAGGGCATGCCGGAATGGTGTCGGTACCGTATGCCGCTTGGAAAAGCTGGAGATGTGAAAGCAGATCAGACCAAGAGAGCCCAGTGTTTTTTCATACCTGGCGGAAGTGATGCTGCTGGCAGTAAGACTCTTGTGACACGCAGCTCGCACTCGTAAGGACCTTCGTCGTGAAAGCGAGGACACCTTCGTCGCAAGGTGTGCGTTGTTGGTCTGAAACGCCTTTTGGAAGGAAGCTCATGTTCCAGGCTGGGAGCTGTCCCCGTGCCTCGTAAAGCGCTCTGACCACGTGCACCTGCATGCTTATGTGAGCTCACCAAAGCAATTTGGCTTCGAGAGAGTGGGCGAGGGCGGGCCGGGCTGGGCTGGGCTGCCGCGGCCATGGGCCAGGCCAGGGAGGGGCCCAGACCTTCGAGCGGGCTGCGCGACGCGCGTTAAACAAGGGCCCGACTCTCACACTTCCTTGCGGCCTTGCGAGGCGGGCAGCGCAAGTGCGGAGCTGCTGACGCTGGGAGGCTGCTCGTGGGCCCAGCCTCGCGGTGACGTCTCGCGCATTTCTCCTGTTCTCCAGTGTCGCAGCGGTTTCAGGACCTATGCCGCCCTTTCCCTTCCCCTCCAAGAGGTGTTTTATGGCTGTGGCCTCAGCGCTCTCTGAGGCCTCGAGAAGCTGGGCCCAGCGCTCAGAGCCGGGGCCGGTGACTGTCGGCAGCGGACGGCGCTCGGCAGCCGCTCGCGGCGAGGCGATGACGAGCTGCTTCGGGCTGCCTTCGCTTTCCTGCACTCGCCCCCTGCCCAGAGAGAGCGCGGCAGGGAGCGGAGCACTGAAGAAAAGGGAAGGGAGAGGCGGCTTGGTTGCGGGGTCGGACTCTCGCTCTGAGGCGGCCGAGCTTGCTGGAGCGTGCCCGGGCGCGGTTCTCGGCGCCATTGGACTTCGAGGTGCGAGTCTGAGGTTTGAGGGATAGGGACATGTCGGATATGTGATAAAGACCTCTCTTTTTTGCAGCGCGTCGCGGCGTCGCGTATCGCTCAACAGCGTTTTGAGTGACACTCTTCTCGGGCCTTGCGGAGCTCTCGGCCGCTGGGGCCAGAGCTTGCCTCCGGCAGCCGATCTCGATTCGCGGATCTGACAAAGTTTGCCTTCCTCGCGTATGGAGGAGCGGTTCGGGATGTCCATGACTGGGAGTTCCGAGCCACGACACGCTGGAGAAGTCCTTACAGTAAGGGGCTGTATTCTGTATGTTGCAACAGAAGACCTGAAAGCAGAAATCCTGGGATCAAAGAACAGCCCACCGAAGAACCTGTTTCTTTTGGTGGAGCAAGAGCAAGGAGCTCTATACAGGTTGGGAGCCTCTCCCACCTGTCCCGGCAACAGTGCTGGTGGAGGAAAATACAGCAACAAGAGCAGATCACGCCATACCGCCATATGGCACAGGAAGCATACCTGCATCCGCAACACACAAAGAAGAAGCACCCAGCCTCTCGAACCTCGGCTACGGCCGATATCAAGGAGAAGCGATTACTCTAGACACATGTGGACTGCACGCCGTCAAAGACGTCTCTCTCCAGATCCGGTTGGAAGATGGAGGAAGTCCCTGGTTCTGATGTGTCTTGTGACATGGTTCTGTGTCTACGGAATGATCTTCCTGTCTATGCCAGCGCTGTGGGAGCAAGACAAAGAGAATGTAAATGTTTCAACAAGCTGGCGTGGAAGACAGAGACGCGCTGCGGGCAGCAGTAGCACTGGATTGTAAGAGATGTGAAGCTTCAGCAGCCCAGTTCATGAAACAGAGCTGGTTCACAGACTGCAAGTCTTGGAGGAGACTCTGAAGAATCCGAGGTGTTCCAAGCACTCGGACAAACGTTCCTCTATTGACTATTGAAATTGAAATAGCCGGGAAAGAAATGTGAAAAGGCTGGTGATCTGTGTGAGCAGGACTGACTATAGTCCAAATGATGAGGAGCTTGCGGATTCGGTCCGTTGGATAGATACGGACGCTATGGATCCGCACAGAAAGGACGACGCGTGAACGTCGATCTTGCGTTTGACGGGTTTGCTCACACTAACGCTAAAGCCAGACAAGTCACCGGTGTGAGAAAGACTTCTTTCATGGCTCAGTTCGTACGGTGTTTTGAGAAACTCTGAAACTCTCTTCTCGGCGAAGAGGGCCCTTCAAAGTCAAACGAACCGGTTTCGCAGAATGCAAGCTTGGAGGAAGCAGGGCAGGGCGGGCAGCCCCCCAGGTTGGATTTGTGAGAGTTCACGTCGCCCGAGGATCCAGGGCCGGCTACGCCCCAATCGTTGGCGAAGGATGGCGTCACCATCCTCGCAGAGAGCGAGTGGAGTCCCCCGCGGCTTCACTGCAGTGAGGCACCGAAAAATTCTGCCTTCTCTTCAACCTCTCGTTCTCTCTAAGAGTCTAAGCGCACCAGGTGAAGCCTGGCCAGCCTCTTGCATGGCAGGGTCCTCAGATTCTCCGTCGGTCGGATCGGTGCCAAAGCATATGTCCGCGCTTGCTGAGAGGACCTCGCTCCCAGGCTGAGTCCAGCTCCGTTTTCGGCTGCCAATGTCTCTGGACTTATATGGTCTTTGCGCGAGGCCTCGCGATGGCTGCCAGTCGCATCGAGGGCTTCCGTGGTTTCTGGGCCTTGCGATTTCCGGGCACCCGGAAGCTGGAGCAGCGAACTCGGCGGGGAGTCGCACGCAGCAAACATGCAGACCTTGCATGCACTCCTGCTCAAGTCTAAAAGTAATATGCAAGCTGAGCCCAGGTTCCTTCTAAACGATGGTTACAACAACTGGCAGAAGTGGCTTGGCAAGCGAGTTGCGGGGAAGCACATGTTCTCTTCTTTACGAACGCATTGTGCGCCTTTCCCTGTACCGATCGTCTCGTGACCATCTCTTTCTCTCTTGTGACATGCGCTTGCGCAACATGTGCCGCCGGTGCGCTGTTGGAGGGGCTTTTGGTTTCCTTTCTCCTTTTAGGAACGGTGGTGCGAACTTTGTGGCTGACGGGCCTGGGCTTTTTCTGCTGCGCGACGGCAAACTTCGGCGCTGGGCCGAAGGAACGGCGGCAACGACTGCGCCCGAGGCTGCGCAAGTGCTGGCACGTCTGGAAGCGAGGGGTCGAGTGAGCTGCTTCTTGTCGAGGCACCTCAGCTTACTGGTGACGCATTGGAGATGGCCAAGGAGGCTCACGTTCACACTTCTACAGCCCAGGCATGCAGGGCATGCAGGGGGTCTGCTCGGCACAGGGGGGCATCGTGTTCCTGTTCCAGAGCCGCTGGGCCAAGCCGCGTCTGCACTACCGCCCCAGTGAGGCAAGGTTTGCCAAAGGGGTCTTTTTTTTGTTGGGCTGAAATTGAAACTTCGCAGGCTGAGCCTTGGACCAGCCCTCCTGGCGAGGTCTGAGAGCGGGGGGATTCCAAATGGGGGATGAGAGACGCGCTCCGCTGAGGCGATGGAGCCCAGCGGACTTGACGGGTTTCCGCACCGCGACGGCTGGTGGGCGCTCCGCCTGCCGACTGCTCAGGCCGAGCGCCGCGCGATGCCGCGCGTATCGCACCTTGGGCCCTGGTCTCCCCCTGGCAGGCTCTGGAGTGCGTGCCCAACGATGGAGGATCTCAGTGGCACAAGGCCTGAAGCCCCAACTTTGTCGTGCCCTGTGCGACCTCGAGCGAGGTGCGCGGCGGGAACTGTCACATACCCGGCGGGGCAGCCTTGAACTGCACAGTCGCAGTCGCAGTCGCAGTCTGCGCCCGCCAGGTCCCGGTGCCTGGACGCTGATGGGAGAAAGCCTACAGAAGCTCGGGCAGGCGGAAAGCGGCGGGAAGCGGCGGAACGCGGTACATCGAAGCGCTCTCTCCCGGCAGGCAGCGACGGCGCCAGTGACGGCAGCGCCGGCGTCCTGGCTTTGACTGCCAAAAGGTGCGCAGAGCGGTTCGCTTTCCGAAAGGCCTCCCGCGGCCGCGGTGGCGGTGGCGGAGGTCTCGGACTCCTCTGCACCGCCGGTGGCTCTGGAGTCAGCCTCCGAAGGGCTGAGGCCGCGGGGCCCCGCGGAGCGAGCACCCACATGTGGGGGGGGGCTTCGGGTGTGTCTATAGGTTTCAAGTCCCGAGACTGACGCTGCATTCTGTGCATTCTTTGTGTTTGGATGGCAAAGCACCCTTTGCTGGTGGTGGGGAGGCTGTTGGAGATGTTGGAGGGCAAGAATGTCGTGCTGCTCTACCGCAGTGCCTGGGCCAGCCCACACCTTCATTGCAGGGAGCTGACGGATCAGGCCGCGTCGGAGGTAGGGCGTTAGGGCGCTGGGCTCCGCCTTCTCACTGCAGGGCACGGCCGGTACCTGGTCCCAGCTGCCCGGCCCGAGACCGAATGGAGCTGCGGAGGTTTTTTAGTTTCTTCGCGTCCTCACCGAGGCCTCCCCTTCGCAGCGTCGGCAGCCGCCGAGGAGACCGCTGCTCACCGCCGCCGCTGTTGCAGAAGTTTTGTCAGAGGACTTGGAAGGTGCAGGGGAACTTTTCGTGGCCCGGCTGCCTGCCAAGGTGCAGAGACCTGCCCCAACAGTGGCAGGTGCAATGCTTAGAAAACCCACGCAAGAGGTTCGAGGCCTGGAGTTCGTGCTGAATGACGGCGGGCCCCACTACCGCTGGGACAAGGCCGAGCACGAAAGAAGACGGGGAGAGAGAACGGAAAGAAGTAGCAGCCAAGCCAAGTTCGAAGCCTGAGGCGGCCGGCGGCGGGAACTTCCGGATTCCGCCAAAGTCCGAGGGCGCCGGGCCCCCGCTTCACCCAGGCAGTGCAGCGGAGCTCTCTCCTGCCTGAACCAAGGTCTGGTTGGTGAGCGGCGGCCGCCTGGAAAAGCTCCAGCCGCCGCCCTCACCCTCCGACGCACCCGCGGTGGCGGGGCGGGGAGGGAGGAAGAGCGGAGAGAGAGAGAGGGAGAGGTGCGTGCAAGGGGATGGCGTCCGCCTTCCTCCTTTGGTTCGGGAGAGAGAGAGAGAGAGAGAGAGAGCTCAGCCGGCAGCCTTAGCTCTCTGTGAGACGGCGGTGACCCGAACTTCCGTCGCACTCTCCTGGCGACCGGCGGCCTCCAGCGTGAAAGGCAAGTAGTTTAGGCTTCGGACAGAGATGGGGTCGTGTCTGTGCACAGAGGCTACCGGCTCTTCCGGAACGGCAAGCAGGTGGCATCCCTGGCCTCGGCGGCTCGGGACTCGACTGCGGCGCCCTGTCTCTGAGCTCTGTTTGGAGTCGTCTGAGGTTCTGCAGTTTACCGATTCTGGCCTCCTGGCGGCCCACGAGTATACCTACGCCCTTGCAGCGGTGAGCACGCAAGGCAAGGCAGAACCAAAGACAACCTCAGACTCTCTTCTTCGGCAGCTTCGAGCTTGCGAGGGGCTCTGGGCAGTGCGAGCCCCACCGCTTCTGCCACGACGGAAGCGGCAGGCCCAAGAGGGCAGTCCCGAGAGCCCGAGCGAGCCCAAGCCCATGCGTAGATCCGTAGCCTAGCCGCCGAGCATTTCCCCTCTTTTCCGGCGCGGAGGCCCTCCGGGCAAGGTGGGCGCTCTGCGGGTGTCGGCCGCCAGTGGCCGGGGGATCTCGCTCGAGTGGACCGCGCCAGAGGCGGCCCCGGACTCTTCGGTTCAGAGGCCACAAAAACGACGAAGCATCGAGGACACCGGCGGCGCCCCGGTGACAGCCTACCTCGTCCAGCGCTCCGACAAGGAGGCCGAAGTCAAGGCCCAATTTCGCAGATTTGAGGCTGACGGTCTCAGGCGCCGACGACGCTGCTGGCCTCACAGCTGGCCGGGGAGAAGCGCGAGAAATTTGCCTGGACCGGGTGATGCTGCCCTTTCGCACGGTGTTGCACCGAATTTGGGACGGATCACGATCTCGCATGCTGTCGTGCAGGACAGACAAGGACGTCGTGCGCGGGAGCAGCTACAGCCACGCGGCTAATCACTTGACAAGTCGACAAAGAAAGATTTGAGTATGGAACTCCTGGCAGGTTAAGTAGCCTAAGTAGCCTCAGACAAAAGGGCCGGAAAGAACAGGAATCAGGTCCAGGTCGTACTGGAAGCTCCAGGGTCCCTCTTTCAGAGCCGGCCCGTTGAGGAGGATCCAAGCCTTAGAGCCTTCTCAGACTTGAAGAGAGCTCCTTCAGAAAGAAGTACCAGTGCTTAAACACGAATTCAGCGGTACACCAGTTTTTTGAGATCACCACCACTAGTAGTACCAAGAGTTGTTCTTTCTGATCCGAGTCACAAATACCCGAAAGCTTCAAAGCATAAAGAGCAATAGGAGGGTCCGCCAAGGTCCGTTTTTGTGAGTTTTTCGCTTTTTGGACCCCTCTTAGTACCCAACCTAGGGCAAAAATGCATTTTCCTTTAAGGTTGGGTCTGAGGAGTCGGCTAATGGTTTGGGACACCCTTGGAAATACCAAGCCCTCGGCAGGGTTCAAACTTGACCAGAAGACAGAACTCCTGGCATCTGGTGGGGAATTCTGGGCAGTCTTAGATCCTAGAGACACAGAGAGCTGCACAGAGAGAGAGAGAGAGAGAGCGCACACCCACCCCGACACGCCTAAAATCCCTACTACGGGGTGGGGTGAAGTACCGAATGTTACACATTCCGGGCATTCTTGATTGCACGTATCACTTGCATGTTTCCGTGTCTGTGTGCTCAAGGTTCTAGCATAGCAGAGTATCTGGACTTCAGCCGGATAGCTGTAAAAGAGACTCTTGTGTGCTTGTGT
>CAJNJA010013715.1:0-12536 GCA_905231915.1 Symbiodinium necroappetens | reverse complement strand
TATATATATATATGCTTATACATATAATGACAGAAAAAGAAATCAAGACCAATGAAGTTATTGATCTCTCAGAAGCTACATCACACTGCATTACTACGCGGACCATAAAGCGGGAGAATATTCCTAATCCTCCAGGCACCTATTATACTTGTTGGGGGGTTAGGGATGACTACTTGCTCAGTTGGCTGCAGACGGACCACTTCGGCCTGCCAGCCGTACTTCAAGGCAATGTCGGCCTGTCACCCAATGCCACAGCCGCAAAAGCCCAAGGCCAGTTTCAAAACCTCAACAGCCTAAACCCTACCTAGACCCTTAAAAGTAGTACCTTTTTTTGGATGACCTATTTTATCGTTAGGATCCTATAATAAGAAACTAAGGTAGTACATTTAAGGGTCTAGGTAAATCCGAAACTCCTTAAGACCTAAACAGGTGTTTTCCGAGCTTCAGGATTGAAAGGGACTGGGAAGGGCTCGATAAAGGCTTCGGGTTAAGCCAAAACCCCAAACCCCAAACCCCTGAACCTTATAACCCCTAATCCCTAAACCCTAAACCCCTAAACCCTCAACCTTAAACCCCAAACCCCACAGACAGCCTAAACCCTAAACTCCTACTCCCTATAAACCCCTTAACCCTAAACCCTAAACTCCTAAACCATATAAACCCCTAAACCCTAAATCCTAAACTCCTAAACTCCTAAACTCCTAAACCCTATAAACCCCTAAATCCTAAACCCTAAACTCCTAAACCCCCTAAACCCCTAAACTCCTAAACCCTATAAACCCTGAACCTTAAACCCCCAACGTTCAACCCCTACACCCTAAACTCCTAGACCCTATAGGCCCTATATAAACCCTATAAACCCCCTAAAACCCCTCAACAGCTCATGCACGTTCTGGCATCTGCCGGCTCTCCAGTCTGAAGGCGTTAGGGCTTTAGAGCCTTTGTTGGGGGGAACCGACTGGGTAGTTCTCTAAATTAGGGTCCCTGTTTAGGCCCCCAATAAATGTAGTATGGCACCCCTATAAAAGGGGACCCTAATCTTAGAAAGCTACCCAAATGATCCTTAAAAGTAAGTAAGGGGCCTTTTTCCCGCTGTGCTATGAATTCCTATGTGGGCAGTTCTCTAGGGGTGTCGTGCTATAGTTGGGGACCCAAAAGGGGACCCTAATTTAGAGAACCCCCCACATGGCATCTGAACCCTGAACCCGGTTGCAGTAGAAGCCCAAAAGTTGGAAACTCAATAGCCTCAATCCTTAAGAGTAATGTATAGGGAATCCCAGCACGATTTGTCCTTAATCCGGTTTCCAACAGTTTGGTGTTAACTATAGGGTACATTTCGTCCTTAAGTTGTGGACTTTTAGGATTCAAGAACTTCAGGGTCTTCGGGTGTAGGGGTTTAGGTTTCTTGGGTTTGGGTAGGTTTAGGGGTTTAGGGGTTTAGGTTTCTTGGGTTTGGGTAGGTTTAGGGGTTTAGGTTTCTTGGGTTTGGGTAGGTTTGGGAGTTTAGGGGCTTAGGTTTCTTAGGCTTGGGTAGGATTAGGGGTTTAGGGGTTTAGGTTTCTTGGGTTTGGGTAGGTTTAGGGGTTTAGGTTTCTTGGGCTTGGGTAGGTTTAGGGTTTAGGATGGTTTAGGATGGTTTATGCGTCCATTAGTTTTGCGGCATGAGCCGGCATGATGACCCCAAACTCTCTCTCTCTCTCTCTCTCTATATATATATGTATCGCTATGGTTTAAGGTTTTGGGGTTAGGATTTTGTGACCCGACAGACCTGCTTCCCCTACCCTTACATGCCATAGTTGGTTGTGGCATGAGCCTGCATTGTACTGAGAGTTTAGGGTTGAGGGTTGTGGTGTTTGAGCTTCGCGTTTAGGGTCAGTGGTTTGGGCTACCCGTTGGCGAGTTTGGCGCTTGAATTTGTGGGCGTGGGGTTCCGGGTTGAGGCACCTGAACCCGAAACCCTCACTGTAAACCCCGAAGACCCTAAACTCGAAGCCCTAACCCGAAACATAGCCGGAAAACACCCCTCACCTGCTCACGTCGCCGTCGATGCCGCAAGCGCGAGGTCATGAACTTCACCTGGCCGGATGACAGTTTAGGGTTTAGGGGTTCAAGGTTCAGGGTTTAGGGTCCGGGAGCCCGAATCTCAAATTCTACGAACACCTCGGCCGGAAAGCCTATCAGCTAACAGACCCAAATCCCATACTCTGAGCCCCAAACCCTATCCCCTAAGTCTCAGAAGCTGCCCTAAACCCTAAGCCCTAAACCCTAAATCCTAATGCGCACTTTCCGACTGCTGGGCTTACCCTCCCAGCCCTGAAGCCCTTCTCAGCCCCTGAACCCTGGAAAAAGGATCCTATAGAGGCTTCTTAACAAGCTTCCTGTTTGGGGTTTAGGGTTTCATCAGAATCCTATAAAAGTTCTTATGAGGCCTGCAAAAGGCCTTGCCCAACTTCGAAAACTCAACAGTTAGTGCCGCTGCCCCCACAAAATCGACCTTAATTCCTGAATTTCCTCAAGCCTGCAATCTTATAAACCGGCATGGCACTCCAAAGTCAGGTAAACACTCCAAACACCCCTGAAACCCTCAACTCTCAAACCTTGACAGAACCTTGGCAGAATAATTATACGGACCCCTGTACACTACGTTCCCCACAGCTACGATAGGGCACTTTAGTTTTTCAGAAGGAGACCCTAAATAAACTAAACTAAAAGGGGCATAGCGGCACGACTGAGTGACCGGTGAACCTTTAAGCCAAAAATGCAGAGCCACCAAAGCCAAGAACTCCTCCAACTCGAGTTCGCCGGACTCATCGATGTCGAACCTCGGTGATGCCGGTTAGAATTAAACCGTGGCGTATCAGTATGTCTCGCGCGACCTGGTTTTGCCATTCTACCGCCATGGCTATTACACTGTCATGGATGCTCTTGCCACTATTGCAGACCTGCCGTACCCTTAATACTTTCAAACACCGCTGTTGCAAGCAAGCATTACGTCAGCTCTGACTGATTGTGCAAGTGCAAGAATTATTCTCTGCTGCTGCCGTGTTTTGAGTAGGCTGCGGCTACTTGAGCGTATGCCGCCTGTGCTTTTGCCAGATTGCTGGCTGGTAACGGTGCCGGGTTCGTTATTGCTGTTGGCTACCGGTTGGCAGTTGTTGATTGCTTTGTTTTTGCTTGCTCGATGGCCGTGTTCGCAGGGTCCATCTGCTTGCAGGTAAGTCGTGGTTGTCGTTGTTGTTGTCGTCGTCGTTGCTGTTGCTGCTGTTGTGGTTACATCAGGTAGCGAAGATATTCCGATACACCTTCGTCTCCAGGCAGCACACCGATCATCCTGAGAGTGCGCAAGTGATTATTATAAACACGGCACCCTTGGAGTTGTAATGAACCTGAACCCAGCACTACATGCACTGGGAGTGCCAGAAACCCTAAAACTCGAAAGCCCTAAACCCTAAACCCTAATCCTAAAGCCCTAAACCCTAAACCCCTAAACACCTAAACCCTAAACCCTAAGAGCTCAAAAGCTCTAAACAAAGAAGCCCCGTTCGAGTCCCAGTGTTGCTCAAGGCACTCGTCCAGCAACTCTTCGAAGTCGTTCTCCTCCTGGGGTTTATAGGGCTTATAGGGCTTATAGGGTTTATGGGGCTTATGGGGCTTATGGGGTTTATGGGGTTTATAGGGTTTATAGGGCCTATAGGGTTAAATATGGTTAAGAGGTTTGGTTAACCAGACCTCATTATTTCCCCCTTGCGAGTCAGGGAAAGCCGCTTTGGCTAGGTCGAGTCCTCTGGGAGGTTAAGAGGGCTTGAAGTTGTAAAGGGAGTATTAGTTCCCGCAAATCTGTAAATTTCAACTTATTCTGCTCAGCTGCCCTAAACCCTAAACTCCGAACCCTAAGCCCTACAACCCTAAACCTACTAGCAAGTAAAAGGGTGCAAGGGTACGACACGGCGTTTTCGAGGATGCCAACGCATCGCACACCGACAAACAGTTAGAGTAGATGCAGCTTGGGTTTAGGGTTTTAGGGTTTAGGATTTTTACTTCATATCGGGGCTTTCAGATTTGCCAGACGGCTTTGGGATACATTCTCAGAGTATTAACCTTTATGATCGGTATCTTGCGCCTTAGTTGTTAGGCGGGGGAGGGGGTATGCTATAGTATATCCACATTGAGTAAGGGGCCCCATCCGAACTAACCCCAATCCCTGAACCCTGAGGCATCAGAACACGGCTTTTGGGGCTGATTCAGTAAAATATATATATATATATATAGGCACGACGAGGGAATAATCTTCCCAATTCTTCCGGCCCCATATTACCCAAAACCGGAATCAACAAACAGTTGAAAACCAAGGACAGTAAGAGCATGACCCCCTAAAGTGGGACTCTGTCTGAAGAAGATCACCCCAGAACTCCACTCTTAATGCAATGTAAAGGTTGAGGTCTAGGCTTTAGGGCTTAGGGTTTGAAGATTTGGCGGATTAAGGGCAGTAAGTAGTGCTTAGGATCCAAGCTTCTTGTGGGTGGGCGGCGGCAGGCACACTTCCCCAAAAGATTGTCAGTCTCGAATCTGTCCAGCCAACCTACGGTGAACTTTAAACCCTGAAACCTCGACAGCAAGTCTAAGCCCAACCCGTTAGACCCTAAAGCCCCTGAGGCCCTATAAGCGAAACCCACATTAAGACCATATAAAAACACTGTAAAACGCTTTTCGAGCCCTCCCACAAACACAGAGACACAGGCTCCTTGTCGTTTTGGGGCACAATGCCACAGGCGGACAAGCACTTCCGGGCTTCCTCCACAGGGTTGGTTTAGGATTTAAACTTTTTAGAGAATAAAAGAGTAGGTTTTATAATGATTCGGGATCAAGGTCTATAGGTTTTAGGGTCTACCCTAAACCCTAAACCCTAAACCGTCTAGGGTGTAATTTTTTAGGTGTTAGGGTTCGCCAGCGCGCAGTTTTTGGACTGCATGAGGCGCCCCGGGCATCTCTCAGCGAAAGCAATCTCTGTTTCAGTGGAGTGCTGCGAAAATCACTAAAGGTTTTATTTTGGCTTTGACAGTTTCGTTTTCATGTTTGCAGGGGCCCTGCTTCTTGGCTTTTGAACTTTCGTGCCCTCCTTCTTGGGCTTTGTACTTTGTCCTTTTCTTGTTTTCAACCCTAGCTCGGAGGCCCAACCCTAGCCCAGTCCCGGCCGTTTCACGGTGGGGTTGTTGCTTAAGCTAAAGCTCTTTGATTTTCTCGTTTCTTGTTCCGGTTTCTCTTTTGCTTGTTCTTCTGGGCTCTTTCTGCGCTCTGCTGGGCTTTTTTGGCCTCTCTGGGCGGAGTCTCGCGGTTGTGTTTTGGGTTAGGCACTCCAGAGAGTCTCGCGGTGGTCTTTGGGATTGGGCAACGCAGGGAGCGTGTCCGCAGTGATGGTTGGGCACTCTGGGGAGAGTTGGCCAGAGGCTAGAGGGGCCAGGCCAGGATAGAGTGCGGGCAGGCGGCAGGGCATGCCCTGTCCCAGCAGGGCATCCCACCAGTCTACACGAAACAACACCCAATCCCGAACCCCTAAACCCTAAACTCTAATCCTGCGCATAGCGGTTCTGGGTTTGAGCTTGCTTCCAAAGGGGCCGATAAGCAGCATGGCACCTACAAGCTTTCACGAGGCCATCTTGGTGACAGGTCAGATGGCGCAACTGCTTGCTTGGTTCACCCTGAGCCCTAACACTGAGTCTTATATAGGGCTCAGTTTAGGAACAGGCAGCAATCATTTTGCTCGGCGCGCAGTGGTTGTATCCGAGCCTCTTGTAGGCACCAGACCTCCAGCATCCCGTTGTGGGCAAAACTTGGAAACAAATTTGGAAACAAACGCAGCCAATGAAGGGTCTTCTTCACGGCGTGCCCAAAACACATCTGATACTCTGTGCAGATGGTGAGGCCACGAGACAACCATTTGTGTAGACCCAAATTGTTCTACCTGGAGGGCGAATAATAGTCCCATGATCCTTTAGGTAAGGTTCCTAATGCTAAGGCCCTGGAAGAAAGGAGGGTTAATTGTCCAGACCAAGAGTTCTGGTGCTTGCAGAGCATACACCGCTGAAGCGTCCTTGCAACCTTCATAAAACACATTATTGTCCTAAACCCTGAAAACCCTAAACCCGCTAATAATAACTAACAAGAACAACGGACCTGTCCTGCAGAAAATCTTGGATTTCTGGTTGATTCACGGGCTTTTCAAGCGGAGCACCATAAATCTGCATACAAACGATTATCCAAAAAAGATCGGGCTTTGGCAGAATCAGAATAGGATTCAGGGGTTGCGGTTTAGGGAAGCAACATCGCGTACGGAATGGCTGTCGAATGGCCGGTCGGCTTGTGCAGCGCAGCATAGCTTCCCTGCCCTTGTGGCAAGCAGCTCTTGCGCCCTTATCGCATCAAGAGGTACTGTCCCCAGCAGGGGTTGTTTTCCGGAAAGCAGGAAATATAGAGGTGACATGACCCCAGGAAGTTCGAGCAGCTGAAGTGCTGGCGTCCAAATAAGAACGCTTTGCAGCCCTCCGACCTTGGCTTTCTTCATAACGAGTCCACTGTATAATGGTTAAGGATCCTGGCTTTAGGGTTTAAGGTGTTTAGAAGGCTCCACACAAGGAAACATAGGGCACAGGGCCTACCATGAGAACTGTCTACACATAGATTATAGCGGTTCCTTTCTATATTGCATCGGGTCTCCTACTATAGCTTATGAGGGTACCCTTCATTATTCATGAGACGCTACTGTGGATTCTACGGGTAACGTCCACTTGTCATGATACCTTACCCGGTAGATAAATGAGATCCTGGTAGGAACTGTCGAAGTACCCTGCATTTATCATGAGACCCTAGTAAACATGTGCACAGCTGATGCTAAAGTATGGAGGCAACCCATGTTTACAATGAAATCCTGGTATACTGTTCAGCCTGAACTAAAGAGGTATTCTATCCTCAACTGACTTGTCCAGCATCCTAGGCTAACTAAAGCTTAACCTTTTGGACTGCATAGGGATTATTGTACCCTCCCCAAAAAGTTAAAGCTTTCCTACTCTACCATTAGACTAAGTCGAAAGAGCAGTACCTATGTAGTAGAAAGTTGGGTTTCTATAGCAGGAATTCCCATTGTGGTATGGGTAAGTACACCCCACATAGGAAACCCTTTCCTTACCCATAGGCCCCCAAGTAGTTCCTTTTTGTGGTTTATATTTAGACTCCTACAAGGTAATCCCAAAAAGGACCTACTTAGGAGCCTATGGGTAAACCCCAAACCCTACACCCCAAACCCTAAACCCCAAACCCTAAACCCGAAAACCCTTTCCTTATTAGACCCCTGAACTGAGCCTCCCCGCTGTGCGCACAAAGCCCCGCAAGCGTCGGCCGAGGTCGCGGAGGCGACCGTGACAGGTTGGGAAGCGGTGCTGCAGCCACTGAAATTTCGGAAGAGAAACCTGCGCTTAATTGGGTTTAGGGTTTGGGTTTAGGGTTTAGGGTTTAGGGGGGCGTATACTGTTGATGATATGAATCCTGCATTACCTTGAGAACCCTAAACTATGGGAATTCATGGTATATTCCTTTTTTGTGGGTAATGCAGGATTTATATCATCAACCGTAGGAGGTTCAGGGTTTGAGCTGTCTAGGAGGGTCTAGGGCTTAGGGTTTAGACGGGCTTGAGGGGCTTAACTCAAGCTCGCATTAAACAAAACGCAGAAAGCATGCACTATGCACTGGCATACTCTTGTTGAGAGGTCCTTATAGAACAAGTTGCAGACCCTTATATCCAACCCTACAGCGCCGACATATTTTTTGAGAAAGGCCAAGCAACTGGGTCGGCTTGGGCTTCGGGACAAAGTTGGGGGTACTCTGTGTACACCCCATGAAGTAGGACTTCTGCCTGGCATGCAGGGGTTGAGGTTTTTTCGGGCTTCTTATAAGGCGTTTCCGGCTTCAGGGCTTAGGATTTGTTTAGGGGTTTGGTCTGATGTGTTGCCTGGTATCGTAGCAGAGGCCGGTTCTTGCGTTGCAGAGCCTTAGCTGCCCACTTCAGAAAGGCCAGAAGATCGAACCCTCTGCTGGAAGCTGAATTCTTGAAACTCGGAAAAAAAAAGCTCTACCCATAGGCCCCTAAGTAGTTCCTCTTTGTGGTTTATATTTAGAATCCTATAAGGTAATCCCAAAAAGGAACTACTTAGGGGCCTATGGGTAGGTTCCTGTTTCAACGACGGGTAGAGAGATATACCTTAACACATAACCCTATCGCATCGACCTACTCTGCTTTGGTGCGCTTGCTAAAGGGCTCTTTGGAGCAAGCGCCGCAGCAGCCCAAAGCACTGGCATTGTGCTTCGAAGTGCTTGAGCTGCTGTTGCACTCCAGGTAATACGCCTTTTCCTCGCAAGTTTGGGGCGCCAGGGAGTCGTAGAGTTTCGAGTGTCTTTTAGGGCCCTAAACCCAAAACCCTAGCCCCTAACCAGCTTACGGGTTTGGGGTTGGGGTCGAGGGTCTCGGGTTGTTTAGGGTTCAGCTGACTGGACCGTAGGATGTTTGAGGTTGGATGACGCGACTCGCAAAGAAGATCAGAACTGGAAAGCCGTCAGAACGCTGAAGCAAAGTAGTCCTACACCCTCAACCCGTAACCCAAAACCCAAAGCCCTAACTAAACCCCACTCCCTCTACACTCTAAAGCCCCGTATCTTGCACACTTCAATCCTGAAGCCAGAAGGTCCTAATGCAGGGGCCTGGATAATGTGAAGAAGGCTTATGGGTCGACAAGGAACCCTCAGAAATAATCTTGGTGATAACTTAGATCTAAGCTTCCACGTGCTTCATCACGGGGTTGACAGGGGACCCCCTTGTGGAGGGGACCCCTTGTGGGTTGCAATTGCCAATGGGGCCCCATGGGGCCTAATGGGGGCAAAGGGGAAGCCCATTAGCCCCCATTAAGCCACATTGGGTCCCATTAGGGTTTAGGGTTTAGGGTTGAGGGTAAGGCCCCATTGGCAAACTGCCTAGGCTTCCATGTTATTAAATTACAAACGTGACCTGGATGCCAGATAGGACATCCCCACGCGTGACATAGCAGCTCCCCGAACATCAACTGAGCCGACAGTGGCTCCCTTTTAGAAGAACAACACAAACACTCCAGGCTTCAGTCGTTGGAATCTTAAAAACATTATTTGTAACCGATATATATATATATATATACATATACATATACATATACATATACATATACATACATACACACACATACACCTGTCTCTGTACGTGTATATATATATATATACACACACATACCAGCTGTAAACGGTCTTATTAGCATCTGCTCAGCCATTAGGGCTTCAGTTTCAAAGGGCGTGCGGTTGCTAATTGTGTAACGCATGCTTTAGGGCTAGGGTTTACGGGTTTAGGGGTTTAGGGGTTAGGGTTTAGGGGTTTAGGGGTTAGGGGTTGGGATGGGTTAGGGATGTAGGGTTGATTTAGGGTTTAGGCCCAAACAAAGACTTGGTCGTGGCAGTTTCCAAACTCAGAAAGCGTAACACCCCAAGATCAACCTGTCACCCTGCCAACAAGTACGTTAGGGAGTGTCAGTATGCTACAAGGATAAAACGGCAAAGCAAGATACAACACGAAGAACCTACACCCTCACGCTGAATAAGCCTGATGATGGAACCCTGAACCTCTAAACCCCAAAACCCTAAACACCAAATACCCTAAGCCCAAAAAAAAGTGTAGGAGCCTGAACCTCAAAGCCCTCATAGACAAAAACCAAGGCCCCCTGGAACCCAAAACCCCAAGGCCCAAAATCCTTAAACTGAAATCTAAACCTGTGTAGAGCTGATAGGCCCCTAAAGCCCAAAACCAACGCTGAACCTCTGAAGCCCCAAAACCCTTTATGCCGATTAGGTTGGTTTTTTTTCATCGGTTTAGGGTTCAGGGTTTAGGGACCGATTAGTTCAACCCGAAACCCTGTCCTGTGTCTGGTAGCATCGCCCGCTGTTCGGCGAGCAAAAACGCGACTCGCAGCTGCCACAGCAGCCGAGAGAGAACGGCTTAGAGCTCCTTTTCAAAGCGGCTTTAAGGTTTTAGGGTTTAGGGTTTAGGGTAGGGATTGAGGACTTTCTACAGAGGTTTGATACGGTCTGATATGGTTTATTGGGTACATACAGGACTTCAACTGTTGCTTTTAAAATTTGTGTTCACGTAGGCGTAGAGCCCTTTCCCCCGGCCGTTGCAACAATACATGTATCGACATCGAATCGGTATCGTCACCGAACCGTATCGCATGACACCCAACCCTCCAACCCGGGAGGAAGGAGCTGGATGGAGGATGGATGGAGGTGGAGGTATGTGGGCTGGAAAGACGGGCTTGGCTGGTGGCGGGAGGGTGGTTGGAAGGGGGTGTGGCTGGAATCGATCCGCACCGCTCCGCCAACAGCAATACCTAGCAATTTTGTATACCGCATACAATCGCGAACAACCGCAAACCAATCGAACCGAGGTATTTCAGCCATCCTAACCCCCCCAGGTACCTACTATATAGGGTACAAGGGGCCCTAGGGCCCTATATAGTAGGTACCTGGGGGGTTAGGGCATTGTGCTAACTCTACCGCCGTGCAACGATGGAGCCCCTGAGACCTGAAAGGGTCAGCTTTCGGGGGTCCCAAGAGTAGTCGGGCTTTTATATATTTAGGGTTTAGGGTGTAGGGGTTTAGGGCATGTATGGGTTTAGGGGTTCAGGGTGTAGGGGTTTAGGGCTTATATGGGTTTAGGGGTTTAGGGGTGTAGGGCATATATGGGTTTAGGGTTTAGGGGTGTAGGGGTTTAGGGTACATGGGTTTAGGGGTTTAGGGTGTAGGGGTTTAGGGTATAGGGCTTCATGTTTCGTAGGATGTAGGCATGCTAGGGACGCATTACGGTTTAGCTATACAGAGACTACACCGGGATGCCAATTTCATATACAACCAACCACTCATGGCCTCCACATCATTGAGTGCCATCAAGGTATGGGTACGGGGCTCTTCGATACTAGCAGCCCCACAGCGACACCTGACATGTACACACTCACCACTTTCAAGCAGCCCGGTATACCAAAGCCCGAATATGACGATACCGATAAAATCCTAGACCCTAAACCGAAGCCGAATTTCAACGCCATTTCATGGGCCAAAGAAAACCCGACTGAAGTCGCTCCTTTCGCTTTCGTTGGCGCCCCGCCTGAAAGCAGCGAACGGACTGTGGATGGCTCGGAGATGCTTTAGGGTTTAGGGTTTAGGAGAACACACAACATTGAACTCTCAAAAGATGCCACGCCCGAAATCATCACACTCATGAAACTGGGCCTGGCCAGTCCCGTAAACCTAACCTGGATATCAGGCTTGACACGCCATTCCTCACATGTAGGGTTTGGCCGTATTCCCTGCAGCCATGATCTCCAATCTCCATGTATTTTTAATATATATATATATGGCTCTGGGAGTTGAGCGTTTAGGGCTTTGGGGCTTGACGACTTATGGGGTGTTCTTTCTTGAGGCACCTGGCGTGTGTTGTCTTTCTTATCAAGCTGATTTTCATTCGACACCACGAAAGAAACGCAAGTTTGCCACCGTTTTCGGACACAAAATGGCCTGGCCTAATGAAACGCCTTCAGGGCTTACCCGAAATCCTGAAACCTAAACCCTAGAACCCAACTGTTGAGGAGGATAAGGATTTACAGAAGGTTAAGGTGCATAATCTATCAAAGCATACTCATGTTAGCAATTTAGCCTGCAGCTCTATAATATAGGCCCCTAAATTGGCTACACTGGATTTTAGGGATGTTGTACTCTGGTGTTGCGGAGCCGCCAGAACCCAGAAACCCAAATAAACCATAAACCCCAAACCCAAAAAAAAACCCAAGCCCTAAACCCTAAACCCAACCCCAAAACCCTGAGGGATCCGGCAGCTGAGGTCCCGACAGGCCAGGCTCTGCGACAGTGCCCAGAAGCAGCGCGAGAGCGGCGATCGACCGAGCCATGGTCCCAAAAAGCACGCGACCGCCGGAAACCCAAAGGGACGGAGTTGCCAAAAAAAAAGGACCGAACGGCTTCAGGATTATTCTGCTTAGGGCATATGTGTATATATATATATATAGAGATAGATAGGGTTTAAGGCTCAAGATTCATGCCGTTTCATGGTCGATTTTTGTGACAAGACGACGAGCTCGACTCAACCGTCCTGGGTTTCGAGCCCAAGCCTCCGACATGCAGCTTTTCGATTTGGGGTTAAGGTTTTTTTTTAAGCACCTTAGGGTGAAGGGTTTAGGGGTTTAGGGGTTTAGGGGTTCAGGGTTTAGGGGTTTAGGGGCTTAGGGTTTTAGATTTTAGGGTTTAGGGGTCAAAGATTTCCATGCGAATTACTGGACGCAGGGCTCTCTCAGCGGAAGGCTTTATAATCAGGAGTTCAAGGGTTTCACGATCTATAGGGTTGTCGATGGGGGGGGGGGGGGGTATGGTTTCTAGAATCACATAAGTCCGTTCACTTTATAAGG
>CAJNJA010013714.1:0-12536 GCA_905231915.1 Symbiodinium necroappetens | reverse complement strand
CAGACCCTTGGGCGCTGTCAAAGGCCCTGTCCATAGACCCTGCTCCGCTCGACTCGATAAAGGGCCTGTGGACTAGCTCGATGCCTACTACTACTACTACTACTACTTCTACTACTTCTTCTACTACTACTACTACTGCTGCATTGTTTCTGTTACTACTATATCAAGGTATGGCCCCCAATGGACAAAGGGCTCTTGCCACTACTGCTGCTAGCCCAAGAAGAACGCCTGCTCAACGGTGCGGCCCGGAGGCAAGCTTCTCCGAGAACGCCAAACTGGCCGGAATGCAGCAAGAACATGTGTCCAAATCAAGCATCCAAAGAAATTCAGGATAGCTCGGCCCTATTGGACATGCTTGTGCAAGACATGCGATAGTCAGCTTTGTTAACCTGGAGCTACTCCCCTACACGGGATGCCGTGACCCTATCTCAAGTCTCTGGCGATCTGCTGCCGTCAGCACCGGCACAGCCTGGCCTCTTTGCAAGAAGCTCGTCGTTCATGGCCAAGGCAAACATCGTGCTGCCGGATACCTGCAGGTTTGCAGCGAATGTGGCAAGAGTTGGCTGTCGCACAATGCAATCACCAAAGCTTTGTCTTCAGACACACATCGTGAGTACTTCGATGGTCCCTGCAGGCTGCGGCACCCCTGCAATGGCAGCGACCACGCCGAGGCCCACCAGCAGCGACCGAATGTCGCGGTATGGCGGCGTGGTCCTGCAGTGATTTCAGCCCGAAGGGAGCCTCGAAGTTGTGAATATCATAGCATATTCTAGTATATTGTAGTATATGATGGTACATTACAAAACATGATAATACGCAATTTATTAGAGTAGTATGGCACTATATAGTGGACCCTCGGGGTCCCGAGGAAGCTGATGAGCAGGCACTGCATCGCAAAGACGGGATACAAGTACAGCCTGAGCAGTACTGCAGGGACAGGCTTGGCCTTGAGATGTCGATGCCTGGGGCTCGGTCCCGTTTGAGATGTGGCTGCTTGGCCCTGTGAAGAAGTAGAAGTTGAAGGAGTGATGGAGCTGCTGTAGGGCATTGCTCATACACCTGCACAGCTAGCTTCTGTCACAGTAAAGCCGTAGCCAATGCAGTGCAGACCCTGGCAGCACCTAACGACGCTTTCGATGGACATCGCCAGCGAATCCACACTGCAGCAGTCACTGGAGAAAGGCTTTGCCCATGCACACTGGAACAAGACAACCGTATGCACAGGGTGATCCTGCCGTCAAGCTCAGCTCTTTTGAAGATGACTCTTTTCTTCTTATCCCACCTAACCCCTCGCTGGGGCATCGGCTTCAGGGTCGAACTGCGATCGCCTTTCGCCGACCTCACGCGTTTCAGGCTGTGCTGCACGGAACCAAGAGGCTGCCTATCAACAACTCAGCTCCAGGCACACCTCTGATGGTGAAGGCCGGGACCTGAAGACAAATGCTAAGCCTAGCCCAGTGATTGGCGAGGTCGCCAACGTGGACGTTCCGACTCTGCAGGTAGCACGGGGCCTGCAGCTCCAGAAATGCGGCATGACCTCAGAGGCACATTGCCCACGATTCCAGGCACTAATAATAAGAATAACAATGTAATATGCCTGCAGCCCCCTTGCCTGAACCCGCGAGGCCGCGGCTCGTGTGGACTCCGCCATTCCTGGCACGGGCTTGGACATCAAAGGCTACACGTAGTTGCTTCTGCGATGACGATGATGATGATGATGATGATGGTTGTATTGTAGTGTTGGTAGTGGTAGCGCTCGTTCTGCCGCTGGTGCCAATGCTGGCAGAGTTGGTGACGAAGTCGTAGTATTAGTGGTAGCAGCAACATTAACATTATGGCTAGTGGTGGTGTTGCTTGTCGGGGCAGTGGTGGAAGCAGCTGAGTTGAGTGCAGCACAAGCAGGAGGGAAAGAGGAGCAGCGAATCGTGGCCGTGGTCGTGGCCATCGTGCAAGAAGCAGCGGATGTTGTTGCAGCAGCAGCAGCAGCAGCAGCAGCAGCAGCGGCTTGGCTAGAAAGCCGCACTCAAAGAATGATGCACAGAACTTCGGGAGCATCATTCTTGAAAGCCTAGGTTCATGTTCACATATCTTCAAGCAACAGGCCCAAGAAGGCCAGAGTACAACATCAAGCTTCTATTGAAAAAGGGGTTTAGTCTTTAATCTATGGGCCTCGCATGGTGCATCACAGACTCCCAGGCGTCCCGATGCCGCACGACGAGTCCTGGACGCTCCTGAACACGACTGCACATGCGACTTGGGCCTAGGACAATCCCTTTCTGAAAATCTGCCGTCTAGGGAGATATGCTTAAGCATGGGCATGGACATGCTCACCACAGATCATGCTGCAGCTGCCGCACTGCCGACACATGCTAAGCCTTGCTGCCCCCAGGTCGAAAAATCAGAGCATTTCCCATCTCTTGCATTCAGACTGGAACGGAGCATCGAATCCTAAACCCTAAACCCTAAAGCGCCTCTCCGGAGGCGATGCGCACTAAAGGGCTGAGGCAAGGACTCTCGCAGTGATAGAGTAGGTGTTCACCAGGTCCTCACCAACAAAGCAAGAAAGCTCGAGTTGCCCTGTCTGGTAGCAGTAATACGATAATCAAACTCTCATAGCAATATTGTGATTATTCTACAAGCGCATTATAATGCTATAACTAGTCGGTATTAGTACTTTCGTTCTACTACAGCGACCAGAGCAAGCCCAAACGCCAGGACAGCAGGCCGTTTGATATAGGGGCCTTCATCACTAGAACAGGGTTTTGGGGCATATGATACTATAGCTGTAGCAAGGAACCCGAAAATAGCATTGGTAATTCAACCCCTGCGTTCGACTCATGTGGCCCATGGCCCATGGCCTGGTTGGGCACCATCCCATTGATGCCTTCTACATCCAGCAGCAGGGATGTTGCCTCATATTCTCACGAACCGATTCCCGAAAGGAATGCAGCCAAGTCTGTCCTCAGAGAGTGTCTTGGCTTCTCTGGGTCACGAATACTCACGTGGCGCCACAGTTTGGAGCTGGGAAGAGTGCAGGAGAACCGAAGCTGAGGAGTCAGCCCCATTCTTGACCTGCAGGATGACTGCCTGCCCAAGACCGGTACACCAGAGCATGATCATAGTACGATTATGGAATACTTGTAGTCAGCGATACAGTCTCAATTGTGGCCAAGACCGACCACCATAGAATTACTACAGGAAGAACAATGGCTTTATAGTATTGTTATGGCATTGAGGGGCTTTCTTGAGAACCGCAGATCGGAACATCTGATATGATTTGCTCTATGCAAGCCCGTGGTTGTGCCAGGCTTACAAAATCTATGGCACAGTTACCTCCTCCTGGGGATCATGCCCGAAGGAACAAGCTCGACAACAACCATGACAATTGGCGGTGGTGACGGTGATGATGCAAGACAGTACGTATAACGACGGCTCGACGATGAAGCAGACGAAGATGATGACTAGTATGGTGCAAATGAAGAAGATGATGATCATAGTCATGATCAGGATCCTGGTCATGAGATGATGATCTTCATGTTCATGGTCATGATGCTGATCATGATGATGCTGGCGACGATCATGATGATGATGGAGATGACAATGATGGTTCTACACCCTAAACTGGCCCTAACCCTTAAACCCGAAAAGCTGGTGGGCAGATTCGGCCTGACGCAAGGCCCCACGCCGGAGCTCCGAGTGGCCCTCGATGTAAGCCCGAAGCCAGGCCTTCAGCAGACACCATAACATCATATGATTCATAGCATCATGCAGGCTTGGACAGCTATTCTTGTAGCTGGGAATACTTGGATGACTCTCTCGGCTACTGTTTTTACGATCGCTGATGCATGCATGCATGCATGCATGCATGAATACATACATACAGTACATACATACATTACATACATTACACGCATACCATACCATACATACCATGCATACATACATACATACATACATACATGCATACATGCATACGTACATACATACATACATACATACATACGTGTACGTGTAGCATCTCTACTGTTGCAGGTCTTAATTTCATATGCAATGCACTCTGACATGGAGAGATAATTCGGAGACATTCGCCATTGTACCGCTGACGGACAAAACACTACAACGCCTCAGGTCCCCTGAACCAAACATGTGACAGTCTATGTTTCGGATCATTAGAGGAGGTTTCCGGGATTCCGCTTATTTTGGCTTCAGAACCTTGGATCCGAATCATTCCGAAACAGGCTAAACTACTTGTGGCCCTCCCCGGCCCAATTGCGTAGGATCCCCAGCACGAGCACCAGCACCATAGGCCAGGTTGGAATCCACGAACACTACGAAGACGTCTCGCGACAGCCAGTGCACGGTCCTGCCGTTCTGTCGTTTTGAGCAAGTCGGAGCTGTCAGTCGCAATCAGGCTCGGCACATGAATGAATCACCTTCCAGACAACTACTTGTATTCGTTGCACTTTGAAACTACGTCACGCCAGCGTAGCGGCTCATGCGGGGAATTACTGCACACGGCTGTCTACGCCTCAAGTGCTCATCTTCGACTACGCTGTCGTCATAATTTACGCAGTATCAGTTTGGCACCACTTTAACCGTTGGAGCTGAAATCAGTTCTTGACATGGCCCACCGGGTGCTGGCCAATACACATCTTGTTGCAGCACGCCCCGACGCGAGCAAGCGACTTGCCGTTGTGAACATGCTTGGTTATCATTGCAACGGGTAGCCACAATGCTGTGAGTGGTGCCTGAAGTAGCGGGCCAATGTGACGCCGATGCCAATCCCCCAAGAAGACTTTGCCTGATGGAAGCTCGCTGATCTTCATGGTCTGTATGTTCACACAGTTACCAAGGCGCCGACTGCACTTCTCTTCATGGTCCAGTTCGAGGCAATCATCTCAGCAGGCGCTGAGCAGTAGTAGTAGTAGTAGTAGTAGTAGTAGTAGAAGTAGTAGTAGAAGTAGTAGTAGAAGTAGTAGTAGTAGTAGTAGTAGTAGTAATTAGTAGCAGTAGCAGCAGCAGTAGCAGCAGCAGTAGCAGTCGCCGGAGTAGTGGCACCAGTAGTACCAGTAGTACCAGTAGTGGAAGTAGTGGTCTTCGTTTCGTCATCGCAGTGGTACTAGTAGTGATCGCGTGAGTGGGAGGAGGAGAGGGGAAGGAGGAGGCAGCAGGAGCAACTCACTAGCAGTAGCAGGAGCAGCAGTAACAGTGGCGGCAGCAGCAGCAGCAGCAGCAGCAGCAGCACCACCACCACCACCACCACCACCACCGGAAACAGCAGCAGAACAGTAGCGATAGCGATAGCGGTCGGTCGTACTAGCAACAGCAACAGGGAGGACGACAACAACAATGGTGACTATATACTTGCAAAAAAATGACGATTGCTGCAACAGTGACACCCGAAACCAGCAGTAGGAGCAAGAGCAGCAGCAGCAGCAGTAGCAGTAGCAGTAGCAGTAGCAGTAGCAGTGTGGCGGCAGGAGTTTGCTGTACTGTACTGTTTGGGCGGCGCCTGCAGAGCCATCCACTTACTTTCAGTTTCGTTTGTTTCATCTGGTTTGCTGTGTTCGCTTGAGCCGTACAGGAGGGCGGATCGTGTTTGTCGGTGTGGCCATGTTACTGACGGGAACTGTGGTGCATTGGCTATGCCACTCAATTCCGCGTATGGCTGTGATCAGTTCCTTACTTGCTGGATCCACCCATCCTTGCTTGCTGAGCCCGAGAGTGAGTGCCGACATGAACCGCCCATACGTTCTATACCGTTTTCGAGTCACTGGGTCGAGGGCACTGAACCCGACTCCTTCTTAGACCTCAGAACTTCGCAGTGCAAGTGTAGCACTGTCACTGGGCTCACATGTCGCACTTGCTTGCTTTTCAGGAGCTCCGTGACCTGCCAGAAGATTCTGGCAGGGGCTGGTGATAGCCAGGCTCGAACGAAAGCTCTCTGTGCTTTGTCCAATGCCAAACGCAACAGACCAGCAAATTCAGGTATATCGTTTATACTTCTAACGGTGCTTCTGCTTGAAGCTCAGATTCCAACCTAGTCGTTGGGCTTCGGGCCATGAAATGTTGTGATCGCTAGCTTTTTGGCAGGAATTCGTGGACATGACTTGGCCCTCCAGGCTGCTGTGCCTGGCCAGCACGAGCTTCCCATTCGATGCTGCGACGAAGAACGAGTCGTAGGGTTTGCGCATTCATCGTAGCAGTTGTCGTCGTAGTCGTAGCCGCGGCACTCGGCAGTGGCGGTGATGTCACTGTCTCGATATTGTGGCACCACTACTGTGGTGATTGAGACCGAGCACAGTAGTCAGATCACCTCCTGCTCACCAAGGTCTGCCGCCATGTTTGCTCAGTTCGCAGTCGAGCCTTCGAAGAAGACTTTAGTGATAGGGAGGACCCCGGCGGGTGCAGAATGGCGCTGTGCAGCTGGCTGTATGACTCACGGACTGCGATGTCGAGATTCATCGATGGGTTTGCAGTTGTGGCATGAAGACAAACAGTTTCAAGATGCTTGTTGTGCGGGATTGTGTGATTGTAATGGCAGTGATGATAGCGATGACTGCAATGGGACGCCGATGGAGACAATAGAATCTTAGATTTCACTTACATTTCTCTTAGCATGCATGAGAATGAATGAATGAAGATGATGATGTCGACCAGAGGAGAAGGAAGAGGAGACTTCTGAAGACTATGATGCGGTGTGACAATCCCAGCACATGCAACGCCCAAACACACTTCTGAGTCAAAGCATCCTGTGGGAGGAGTCTTCACAGATCCGCAAGGTCCTGCCGCAGGGTTATGATTGACAGTCTGCAGGTGTGTGTCCATTTCTGTAAATGAGTTGCGGTCGCCCTGCAGCTCTGTAGCCGCAGGAACCTGATTTAGCAGTGCAGCCTGTTGGAAGCAAAGCCGCATTGTCCCCACATGGAAACTGCTGAACTTTGGACTGCCCATGCATGCACTTGTACAGTCTACATGAGACATGAGACACAGCTGTTGCAGCCGCCACTCGATCAGGTTTGCATACAGGAGCGGTGCATTCTCCTTGCTGGTTTTAGCTCCTTGTCTAGCAGCATGCATGCCGCTGTGAGTGGCGGTGTGGCTGTCAGCCAATGCCGAAGTGGAAACGAGCAGGCTTACACTATCGTAAATGCATGTTCACAGCGAGGACGATGGCAAACACGAGCAACACTAGCAACGGTACTGGTAGCTGGTAGACATTGCAGCACTAAGGACAACCTCACGGCGCAGCTCAACCTCACCAAGGAGAGAAACTTTTGGTTTAGAGTCCTTGCTGGTAAAGAATCAACAATACTTGCCTTGACTCCCATCAACCCGACTGCCATAAAGAATTCGGGGAGGGTGTCTACAAGTTCTTGGCCAGGAGCAGAGGCACGAGTACTTGCCCGACTGGGTTCTGCCCAGCCTCGGCGAGCTGCTTGAGCGCGAGAAGGACAAATAGGCCAGGCAAGCAGTGACTAGGCTGCTTATGTTTGGTTGCGCGGTGCCTGTGCACCGCCAATTTTCTATCGAGCTGCTGCCACTGTACAGACGTATTGCGCGACCCCACTGACCTCGTGATTGGCGCCGCACTCTAAGACGACAGAGTCTGACTGACAACTTCGGTCGGATTGCTGGCAATGACGAGGCATCGGTTGAACGTGTGGGTTCGATTTAGTCGTGCCGGCTTGAGACGGCGAAGCTGCTCAAGCTTTGAATCTCGGTCCTGGCCCCACGCGCAGGAGAGCGTCACGAGCTCGGCAAATTGAGACACGCGAGTCTGGGACATGCCGTGCTTCAATCTGTAAGTACCTGTTGAGTGTCATCTTGCTATATCTTGCTTCATTGCCGATCCGGGAGTCTCGTTTTTGTTCGCTCTCTGCTTGCGGAATCTCGGCAGCATTGATGGCATGTTGGGCCCATAACAACTGCCTTGCCGTGGGAACCACGCGGGCATCAGAAGAGCTTTATTGGAAGTGCGAGGAGTGCAAGTGTAAGTTCGTCTTGCGCCCCTGAGAGGCGGGGTTTGCAGGCCAGGTCGCACGAGACAGAGTCTCTGCGGCCCAAAAGACTCCACTGCCGCTTGTATCATGTCACTTGTCATGATTTCAAAATGTGTCCGGCTTTTTTGCTGCCTCCCGGCAAGACAGCATGAGCTGTTGTTGGCCTGTCTCAGGTGATCGCAGATGCCCCGAGTCAAGCCACAGTGAGCGTCGTAGGATCATGAAGAGCCCCTGTGATCGCGTAGGTAGCTGGCACATTCCCAAACCACACCAGTTGCCCACGACAGACAGCGAGGCTCACACAGCCAGAGTGCGAAGACTGTGATTGGGTGATCTCCTTCCTAGGCTTCACGAAAACCCTGGCAGAAGCACGACCAGAAGCCATGGCTACCTTGCCAGACTCCGATGGAGAGCAGTCTTGCTGCATGTTTGCGCAGACTTGCTCGTCCTAGTGCCCGCTTGACTAAGGGGCGTGGCACCCCCGAAGGACCGGTGCCAGTGTGCCGCCCAAAGCCCGAGAAGTCTTTTGCCGGAGGAGCCCTCTGACATGACTCCTGAAGAGCGGTCGGCCTTTGCCGTCCGCTGCAAGGAAATCGGCAACCGAGCCTTCAAGGTCACGAGAGTGGCACGGCACGTCACGGTAGCTCAGGGCGCCAGTTGCAGGCCTCGGAGTGGGACTACGCCATGCTGGCCTATCAGGAGGGGCTCCGATACTTGGCACCTCGTCTGCAGACTCCGAATCCTGCAAAATAAAGAGGCAAAGAGTCACTGCCCCACACCACGTTTCAGGAGTATGTGCCCCACGACCATGAAATGCAGCCCATCCCGGGGCTGGACCATGGTGGACAAGAGCAGTTAGACAAGGAGAGCTGCTGGTGACTAGTGGCCGTGCCTGGCAGATGGTGAGATTAAGGAAGACTTGAGCGAAGGACATGCCTTTGGCCTCGATTCTCTTCAGCAACCTCGCTGCTGTTGCTCTCAAGCTTGACGATCCTCGACAAGCCCTGCACTATGCCGAGAACGCGCTGCGCTTCGACATGACCCACGCGTCCTAGCTGCAGGGTTGAGCCGTTGAATCCATATGTCTTGCTTGTACAGTTGTATGTTCCAGGTGACAGCGAAGGCGCTCTTCCGACGTGGCCAAGCCTTGCTGGCTTTGGGAGAGCACTCCGATGCTCTAGCGACAGCCGAGGAGTTGTTGAGGAAGGACCCAAAGAATTCCGAGGCTGTCGGCTTGAAGTTGGCTGCAGCGACGGCGATTCAGGCAGCCAAGAAGAAGGAGAAGCTCCTCTTCTCGAAGATGCTGGGCTGAGCCAAAATGCCTGAGTCCTTCTGGAGAGCCCTGCGTTGATGTTCGCTCACGAAGAGGAGTGTTCCACACGCCCGCTGTAAGTGGAAAGAGCATCCATTGAGTTATCCGGACATGCACATCGCGGTGCCTGCGAAGCGTACACAACACAGACGTAGGAAGTTCATAGTGCAGCATCTGGCATAGTCTAGTGAGCACCCGGCCGTCAGTGTAGGAATAGGTGCAATCACACGGCTCGGGGCGTTCTGCTCCTGCCCGAATGGAGGTGCCGGGGAGCCCAGTCGCCGCAAATAGTGATCCACCCTGATAGTCGGGATCTTTTCAGGCACGAGACGGGCGCCTTTCAGTTGGGTGCTGTCGATTTTCTGCCCAACAGTTGCGGCACAGTGGGGAGACAGTGCTCAAGCAGGAAGCTGTTGAGGCCATCGCATTGGCTGGTGCTGTACCGCTTGGCCATGACCTTCGTGACCATGGTCAGCTTCCAGGCACAGAGCAGCCCGACCAGTTCCAGCCATGGACATGACTCGCAGGAGCTCTGGGGCATCGCGCTGGCCATTCTTCATGTCTCAGCCTTACAACTGCAGAGCAGCAAGGCGAAGCAACAGATCTGACAGATCTCTCACCAAGACTGAACCAACAGCTATAGCACTCGCCACACATCGGAAAGCGGCTAATTGCATCAGCTTCAGCTTCGAAGCTCCAGGTGGCTGGTGACTTTGCCAGAGGAAGCTGCCAATACCTCAGATGATCCGTATGTTTCATTCTGTCCTGGCAGCTTCAACCGAACAGCATTCCGGTGCTGGTACTGTACTATTCTTGTGTGAACGCAGAGCTGTCGTTGGCTCTTTGTCGAAGCATTTTAGCTGGCCCACTTGGGAATGGGCGGTAAAAGCATTCGAGACCGCACCACCGGTCGATGACGAGTTCCGTCAGTTGTTGTGTCAGAGGCATTGATTCAAACAAGCATTAGCAGCTTCGCACGCAAAACACGTTCCAAAGATGGCTTGTGAGCGCATGAAGCCTTAGCACGTCGGATGTCGAAGCTGGCCGCCAGTCAAACGCTCTACAGCGTCCTGGGTGTGAACCGACATGCCGACAACACTCAGATTCGGCAAGCTTACCGACACCTGGCGCTCGCCACACATCCTGATAAGGGTGGGAGTGCCGGTGAGTTCCTCAAGGTGGTGGAGGCCTTCGAGGTCTTGTCAGATGCCCAGAAGCGTGCCACCTATGACGAAGATCTGCAGAGAACTGGAAGTCAAGACGGACGCGGTATTCAGGCAGCAGCTGACAGGAGGCAGGGCGCACACACGCACGGCTTATATTAAGGCTTATATGACATGCAGCCAAAGAATGAATACACCCTGAACCGGTCACTCACTGTGCTTCTGCATTCCCAACAAGGCGCGCAGAGGCAGAGGCCGCGCAGGCCCAAGCAGATGCTTTTGGGCTGCCGGACCTGGGCAGCTCGGAAGCAGTGCTTCGGCTTGAGAGCGACTACGACTAAACTTCACTTGGGTTTTGCTGAGGTAAAACCGATCCGGACCAGAAGCCTTGTGAAGGCTGGGGCACCACAGAGGAGACAAAGCGAGCGAAGGCCCTGTGGTTAGAGCTTCTAGACGAATCGGCAAAAAGGAGAGCTGATACTCGGCAGCATTCTGAACATAGTTTGGCAGGCTTGCTGTTCGCAGCTTCTCAAAACGGCTATAGTCCAGAAGTGGTTGAAACTTACAGTAAGTCTTTGCCCCAACACCGGAGCCACCTTTCGTAGCAGCTCTTTTGCCTTCGCTTGTTGTCTCAGTTGTTGTTCCCAGGAGAAAGTCTTGGAGCTGTCGTGCCGGGCAGCAGAAGTCCTGTTGGCATACGCGCGCTCCAACGCCTGCCTTGGAGGCCCTCAGCGCGATAGGTTTTTGCGGGCAGGGGGGTTCTATGGCCCACAGCCACGGGCGACTGCCTATCAGGTGCTCCGATGGTGGGACTGGACACTGCCGGTGGTGCCATAACAGCATCCACAGAGGCCAGAAAGCAGCCACAGTTCATCCGACACCGCGCTCAACAGCCTCCGTGTGGTTCTCCTGAACCAAGCGAAAGCCAAGCCATTTTCAAGATGAATCTCTCCAGCTGTGTATCTCCCACACCACATGCAAACCTCGGGTGCCGGTCCAGGCCGTCGACGATGTCCGTGCGAAGGGCATGGTAGTTACAGAGGACGAGGGCTGTGGCACCTCCCTGCTCGCAATGCCTGGAGCGACCCAGGACGGAACTCGCTGACCGACTGCGAATCTGTTGTTGTTAGTCGTTTCGCCGACTGGACGTAGCACTTTCAGAGCTAGAGTGCGTAGATGCAGTCAACCTTGAAGCTCCGTACAGTTCAGGACAAAGGCCACGATCAACTCGAGCGCGGCGCAGACCAGCTTGAGCACCCTGCGAAGCGTAGGCGCACAGGTGTGGAAGCGGTGCCATTTGCCAGCAAAGCCAGAAATTCTGGACATGGCTTTGAATCGCTCTTCGACTGCTTGCCATTGAAGTAAGGATCCCTGGCAGTGGTGGCTCCCGAGCTTGGATATGCCTAGGGAGGCTGAAGATATGCACAGGGGCCTCTGGAGATGTCGCAGAAGCAATCAACTGGCACATTCTTCTCATCAGAGTGAAGCAGCTGCAGCTTGACTCAATGCAAAGGCAGTGCACTAGCTGTCCCTTTCGCAGCACGCAAGCCGGCAAACCACCAGCTCTACGTTGGCCTCCTCTCGTAGATCCCTCCATCCACTGCATCGCCAGGTTCAACGAGCTCACGGCTCGGGGTCAGCCCTTTGCATCTGCAGTTCGTCGAGCGGTATCCGCTGCTCTGGCCGAGAGGGATGCTGAAGGTGGCGGCCCAAGTTCCAGCATGCAAGCTTTCAAAGCTTTCGAGCACTCACCCAGTCTGTGCGTATGTTTTCGAGTGAGAGAGATAGAGAGTGAGCGAGTGAGTGAGTGAGTGAGTGAGTGAGTGAGTGAGTGGTTGAGTTGAGTGGGTAAGTGAGTGAGAGTGTGTGTGTGTGTGTGGGTGGGTTTGTCTGTCTGTCTGTCTGTCTGTCTGTCTGTCTGTCTGTCTGTCTGTCTGTCTGTCTGTCTGTGCGTGCGTGCGTGCGTGCGTGCGTGCGTGCGTGCGTGCGTGCGTGCGTGCGTGCGTGCGTGTGTCTCTGTATGTGTGTGTGTGTGTGTCTCTGTGTGTGTGTGTGTCT
>CAJNJA010013713.1:0-12536 GCA_905231915.1 Symbiodinium necroappetens | reverse complement strand
AATGCTGAAGTGCTTTCACACACAAACCTTTCCTGGCGTGGGAAAAGTTGGAGTGCAGCAGCCTACATGTTCAAGAAGCCAACCCAGGATTTAGGGTTTCAGGGTTTCAGGGTTTAGTGACTCAAGCAGAGACGTTTGAGGGATCCACTCAGCTCTCTGACTCCACTTCCCACCTCCCTATGTCCACCCATCCACGTTCCTTGCGCACTCGAGGTCACGGGTGTGGAGGCCAAAGAGGTGCGGGACGCGGGATGACCATGTTTTTTGTATCTTCGGCCCGTGGCGTTGAGACTTTGGGATCTCAGGACTTATTCTCCGACTAGACTCCGTCGTGAACCAAGCTCGGGTTTGGACGCTTTAAAGCCAAGACTCATTGTTCTTCGGGGGCCTGGAGGGGACGTCTTGGCCAAAGCTGCCAGGGCCAGGCAGAGAGATGCAGAACAAAACGGACTCTTTAGGATGCTTGGAATCTCTGCGCAGGGGCCTTTGAGAAAAAGCAATTTTTGGATGCTTCGTTTCTGCACCGCCGCTCCTTCAAACTCTGTCACCGGATCCCATCCCAGCCGAGCAACAGCAGCCCGGAGCTGACGTGTGCTTGAGAAAGTGCTGACTTCACGAGACCCGGAGCTGAAGTTTGGTGGGGCTTCGAGACAGGCCATGGCACGCAAGCGAGCGCTTGCCGCCCTTGCATTGGGCGTCTGGCCGGCGCACTCAGCTATGAACTGCAGTTTTGTTCAATCGCTGTGTTCGGGGCTGCTGATGTCCCAGCAACTTCCCTAAGCCCGTAACTCCCTTCACAGCCTTGATTGCTGAGTGCGCAAAGGTCCGCGGGCTTTGTGAGCCCCTTTGGAGCCGCACGGGGCATCTCCCAGGCTCGTGCTGCGGCCACCCGCAGGACCGCCCGCTCGTTGGCATGCACTGAGATTCTAATTCCAGTGCTGGTTATAGTTCTGCTCTAGATATGGTACTCGTACTGCATGCTACTATTCGACATGATATAGTTTACAAGTTTAAAGTTATGATACAATATGTCATATGGGTGCACTAAGGTATCTTATCGCGTGTTATAGTATCTTTAGTATATCATAGCATGTTGACGCATGACATATATATATATATGTATGTACCGATATATTTCATATGCGTAAGCTTATCTACAGATAGAGAGAGGAGAGGGCGATAGATGTTGTGCCAGAATTTGTTGCAGCTTCTGCTTTTGATGGGCTTTTACAGTTTACTGAGACCCTCGGAACTCACTGCCGCGCATGTGAAAAAATGCTTGATGGCTTCGGAGACCGTGTCCGCGACGCGGTGTGAAGGCGGTGAAATCCCGCACGAAGGGTGCACAAGTTGAAAGATTTCAACGCGACGAGCCCTTCGTTGTTGCTTTTGTGAAGAGTGTGTTCAGGGCTTTGAATCCGAAAGAAAGGATTTGGCGTCACTCCATGCACCTCTTCCGGACCAGTTTGTGTGCCCAGCTCCCTCGGACTCGCGGGAAAGACGTACTGGCTCCGATGTTGGAATAAAGATATCACACGACTGCAGTGGCAACAGAGCAGACATTGAGAAGAGGGGCACGCCAGCTGAGAGTTGAGGTGGTTGTTGCCTCATAGTATACGCTGTGAAGTGTTTGATTTGGAAAAAGCCTTGCATAATTCTATGCGATGGCATAGTACATGAATCATAGTTATGCTGTTGCTATATTGCTAGTGAAAATTGGTCGTTTGAAGCTTTCGGTTGTGATGTCAACTGACTCTCGAGGTGGGGCGCTGTCTGCAAGAAATATATTGGGGAACAATGCCTGAATCGAGTTCGCAGCTCTTCCATGTGTACGGGTCTGTGTAGTTTAGGTCGGATCTGAGAGACCTCGCCCTGCGCTTCAGTACAGCCTGAGGCAACACACCTAGAGAGAGATAAGGAACAATGAGAAACAACTGGGTAGTTCTCTAAATTAGGGACCCTGTTGCAGTCCCCAGTATAGTACGGCACCCTTATGATAAAGACCCTAAGAGGGACCCTCATTCGCCTGGCAGGCCAACATCGAGGACCAGCGTGACCTTGAGCGGCGCGGCCTGCCTGGCCACGTGCCGTGCTGAAAACCACTGGATGAACTTGAGCAAAGCCCCTCCCCGGTCTCTCATGCTTCGCTTTGAGGTTCGGTCTGTCTGCAGCCCTGGTCCTCAGGCGCCAAAATGCTACGCCAGGTCTGCAAGACCTTGGTAAGCATTTCTTTGAAAGCCAAGCCAGCGTGAGCGTTTGGCTGAGCTTGCCAGTCTTTCCCAACCACTGAGCATCCTCATGATTCCAGCAGCACCTTCAGTCTTTCAGTTCTGGTGCGGGCATGCCTGGTTTCAGAGTCGAAGTTTGGGCCTGAAGCACAACAAGCCTGTACATAGATCTGCGGCCATGCACTGCGGGGGTCGAAGCCTTGCCATGGTGATGCAGACGTAAGACTTGCCTACAGGCCAGCTGCCAGCTCACATGAAAAGAGTTTCGCAGCTCCAAAGCTGTTGACCAGAGGCACGCCGTGATGGTGGTGGCGGTGCCGTCTGGTGGGCCGGGAGGCCCTTGTCCTGCCGGCTGTGAGGCCGGTGACCACCACGCGACAGTATAATCCCTACATAGGTGTTTGTTAAGGTGTGTGTGTGTGTGCTTTTGGGAGGTGCGCGCCGCGGCTCCTCCCAAAGGCTTCGGTCTCTTTGCCTGTTCGAGCTGCTCCGCCTACACCGACATGTTCACGGAGGAGCACCTAGAGAAACGACGTGCAACATTGATTTAAGTCTTGTCTTGTGGATCAGGAGCCTCTTTTTGCTATGCAGCATTCCGGCAATCGTCGCGTGGCCTCAGCCTCGGGTTTGCACTTCGCACACGTCGCGCAGGGATCCGAAGCTGCTTCAGAGAGGTCGCCGCTTGTGCGCGCTGCTGTGGCTTCGTGCCCTCTGTTCCTTTGCAGCTGGAGGCAAAGCCGCTCCCCCCCTCCCCCCTTATATGCCCCAAAAGCGCAAGGGCGGGTGCTTCTCCAGGTGCTTTTCGGTGAGAGCCGCTTCGCTCCTTTGCTGACAGCCCTGGGGGATTTGCCCTCCAGGTGGCAGGAGCAAAGGGCTCCTGTCTTGTGACACTTCTTGGGTGCATATATGCTTGGGCCTTGGGTGCTGCTGCAGGAGAGTTGTGGAGAAGGACAAGCGGCTGTGGTGCGATGCAAGCAAGGTCAGAACCGTGATCAATGCATTCAAAGCATGGAAGAAGATGCCTTCGCAGCTGCGGCAGGCTGTGGTGAAATCTACTGCTCCGAGGAGTGAGTTCGAAGTGCAGTGAATCAGACGTCGCTCATCCGAAGCCGCCAGGCCTGCAGAGATATGCACTTCCAGCACTCTCACAACCTGCTTTGTGTCCCGCGCCTGGTTCCATCACTGCGGTCATCATGATACGTGATTCCATACCCTTCGTCTATGTCATGTCTTACCGCTGAATGCTCAAGGCTCGAAGCACAAAAGCAAACACACACACACACACACACACATATATATATATATATTCACACGTATAAGACAGAGAGAGAGAGCTCCCGATCATGTGCATAGGCGACACTCCTGCAACACGCAAGCAACAGCCCCGGGCGGGGGAAGCGGCCCTCTGGTGAATGTATCCGTGCTGCTTTAACCGGGGTGCTTGACAAGTGTGTCCTCAGTCACGCCACGGCTTGGTCTAATAGTCTAATACTTTCGCTGCAATTCTAACATGCATGCATGTGTCTTGCACAAGGGAACATGCTCGGACCTTTAGTAGCAACATGATCAGCATGACACGAAGCATGCGAACATGAGAGCTTTCACATTCCTTCAGTGCGAGAGCAAGAGAGAGATTTTGTACACTTGTTAAGGCCTTTGTTATGAGTGCGATACCTGGTTGTTTTGTTTCGAAATATTACTAAAGTCAATTTTGTGCGAGCCATTGCCTTGGTCGTGCATGTTCAACCAAGCTATTGGCCCCCGCAACAGGCAGGGGTCGCACATGCGCGCGGCGGGAGGTCAACTCCCCACCAAAGCCCTGGAGAGAGAGTGGGAGAGAGGGGTTTGAGGGCCCTTTACCCAAACGCCCCGCAAGCAAGCAAGCAAGAGAGAGAGAGAGAGAGAGAGAGAGAGAGAGAGAGTGTGTGGGCGAAGGAGAGCTCAGAGCGCCCTGTAGGGTCCCACTTGCTGTTCGGGCCGGCCTGAGGAGTGGCCGAAAGTCTCCCGATGAGCATCCAACAGACGGGCGTCCCCTCACTGGGGCTTCGCCTCGCACGCCCGGTGACAGGGACACAGAGGGTGCAAATCGCTAAGCCAACAGAGGACCTGCCCCAGTATCGGGGGTTCTCTGCGGCCCCAAAGAAGAAAATGAGCCTTCGCATTCTGTGGCATGTGGCATGTACACATGTGCAGATGGCTGTGTGGATGAGGTCGGTCCTTTGACGACGGAGGAGTCCTCATTGGCCCCTGCACGAGCCTCCTCATGATTGCTCTGAATCTGAAGGACCACCCGCTTCTTCGCTTCAAGTACCACGCCCTCGAGCATGCTGACACCCTGCTCTTGGCTGCGCAGGCGGAAGAAGCCCTGCCTGTTGGCAGGGCCTCAGTTTGAAGCTCCCACGCCCAGCCCAGCAGGTCTTCGCCTTCCTCATCAACCGCGCCAAAGCAGCGGGTGGTGGAGCGGAGGTCGTCCAGTCGCGCAGCGTACAGTATGCAGCTCGTCACTGGGCGATCTAGCCGGGAGGTGATGCAAGGCCTGATGCAGGAGCTCTTGTGCTTCTGTCAGAGCCTCAAGTTTCAGAAAACAAAGACGCGATTGAAACGAATCCTGGTCCTACTTCAGGCCATGCGCCCTTTCGGGAAGCGTTCCTGCCTCGAAATCATGAAGCTCATAGGCCGCTACATCAGTATAGCTCTGCTTCCGCGAGGTGCAGACCACCTCCTGGCCGGTCCAAGGACGCAGAGTTCTATGTCGCTTGCTTAGACAGAAAACAGTCCCCTACAGAAGCGACACACCTAGAAGCTAGAGGCCTATAACTTCTAAGCTTCGCGCTTTCAGCTGCAGACTTAGCCTGCGCTCTCAGTGAGGCCCACACAGACGGCCTCGTGAACGAAGCGGCGGCTCTGCTCCGCGCCGCCCTGGAGCCGCACGCCCCAAAGGAGGCCCAGTCCAGCCGAGGTCAGAAAGCGGCAAAGCCGCGCCAAAGAACACCCCTAAAGCCGCCTCAGCTGCGCATATAAGAACCATATGTTATAAATATATCATCCTCTTCTGTCTGTACTTCTTTTATACTCTTCTCTCTCGCATGCTTCTGCAGGGCTCGTCAGCAGATCTTGCGTCAGCATGCATGACCGCTCGAAGCTGTAGGGTCAGACACACCGTTCTGTGTGCATCAATACATCCTTCGAATCTTGATCGGCACTCGGACAGTGATTCGAGACATGCGCATGCGAAGTCAGAGCACCCGAGCTGGAGCCAAGGCAAGTACTGTACTAGGTAGTTCTCTAAATTAGGTTCCCTTTATTAGGGACCTTTTTTCAGAAGGGTGCCATGCACTATAATATGCGAAGAAGCCACAAATTTCTGCGCGGAGATCTGCAGGTTGGAGCGCTCTTTGCAACTGGGTTGGCTTCTGAGATCTCGGCTTGCGAAAAGCAGACCTCCAACGGCCGCGGCTAAGGCCGAGCTTCTTCGCTGAAGTGCTGGGGCTTTTCGCAGCTCAGCCGTGAAAATCTAGGCCCAGAGCATCTGAATCAGGGGTTTTGCGAGCCGAGGAGTACAACAACATTGACCTCGAGGTTTCGACATGAGACAGCAAGGCGGAATTAGAAAGCCTTTCGGCAGGTGCAATCGCCCGTGGGGCCACTGCTCCAGAACCGAGTCACTGCCTTGTGTTTAGCCGCTGCGCATAACGGAACCATGATCTATCAAGCTGGCAGTGCAATCTTATCTGAGGCCAAAGCGCTTGCACCCCACATCTCGAATCCTCAGGCTTCGTGTTGTTAGAGCCGCTAGAACGTGCATTCGTTGCCTTCACCAGCCTTTCCACCAGGCACTAGCTGAGCTCAAGCAGTTGGAGGCCTTGCTTCGGGAGAAGGAATGGGCAGCCTGACTTTTCAAGCACACAGACGCAACAAAGCCAGCCTACTCGTCTTGCATGACTGCCAAGGTAATGCGCTGCATCTGGGGCGAGGTGCGGGCGGGGCTGCACACCTATTTATCCGCGAGGGGGGGGTGGTCGTCAACTGCCACTGCTCGCTGATAGTTGAGCTTGCAGCCTGCTGTCAGATAGGAAACAAGGATGCGTTGCCATCATCAGCATAGCTGGTTTCGGTTCATGATGTTGTTGTAGCTCTCCTCGATGATGCTTCATTTTGCTTACATCCCGGTGAGTTTCTGTATGTCGGCGGCGACGCTCAAATTGTCAAACGTCATTCTGCTGTTGTTTGGACTTCCCTGGTTCCTGACAAATCTGCGACATCTGTCTCTTGCCTGTGCGTGACCACTGCAGCATGCCCTTGAGGCGAAGCTGGAGCTGGGAAGGAGGGGGAGGAAAGGGAGAGGAGGGGGCGAGAGGCAGCGGGGCGGAAGAAAGGGTGGGAAGAGGATGATGGGAACGGGGCACACCAGGCAAAAAGATGGGCAAGAAAGGGGTGGTAGGGAGGGCACAGTTGCTCCTACCTGCCCCCCCCCCCACTTGCTCCAAAGGCCACCGGTAGACAACGTCACTTTTTGCGGAAAGGCGCGTGCACACGCTCATTAAGCAGACAGACCTTTGCACGTCTTTGCACGCTTGTCTTCGCATTGTTCTGCTCCTGCATCTGGATGGGTGTGGCGGACCCGATGCGTGGCGGCGTTGCTCAGCGAGAGCCCTGAGCTTCCCTGAACCACTAGAGTCACTAGAGACCTATCAGACTCTCTAACCCTAAACCCCTAAATCCCCCCCAAGCCCTATGAACCCCTAAAGCCCTCAGAGACCGGGAGCCCTTTTGGGCCTGGGCCCGGGGACTGCAGGAGACGACGGGGATCTTCGGCCCCCGCCTCGTCATCTCGCGACCGCCCATGGGGCCCTCGGCCTGAAGTCCTCGCGACCGAGGCGACGAGGCCGACGTGGCGAACGCGCCGGGCGATGCCGAGCCGATGGACAGCCTCATGAAGGCCCCAAGACGATTTATTGGGGCAGCTCTGAGAGAAGCTCTTTCTGTCTGTGCTGCGGGAGAGGCTGCTGAGCAGGGCAACGATGCCGAGGTTGCAAGTGTCCGGGGGCCTATAGCACAGCATGTACCTGCGAAGGGTTGACAGGAGTTCGTGCAAGGCAGCCATGGCCCAAGCCACCGCAGAAGTTGCCGGGCTATCCCTCGAGCAGCTGCTGCAGGCAGGGACCGGAGGAGGGGCGGCAGAAGCTTCCTCCGAGTCTACTTGTGAGGGCGTGTGGCCGCAAATGCACGGGACGGCGCTCTTCGCTTCAGTGCCTTGCCCGGGAGAAGGCATCTTGCAATGAAAGTCACCTGCGCAGCTGCGAGGTTGCTCGCATGAACCATTCCTGTGCCTTGGCACTCGCTTTCGGACCCTTCCAGCGACACAGGTCGTGCTTTGCACTGCATGGTATCTCTGCGCTGTCCAGGTGCGCCCAACATGAAGGCAACTTGACCGCACAGTTAGGAGGGTCCCTTGCAGAATCAGTAGCGTATGCAACTCCCACTGTCTCAAGCCAGCGACGGTGTGCAGCTAAAAAGGTGGCGTTTCCAGGAAACTCGGCCCGCTTGACGGCGACTTCCGCCGCGTGCCCAGAATGGGAACCCGGGTCACGAAGCCCCTGGGTCTTATATTCGGGCCTTGGCATGGATCCGATGATCTTTGGTGATTTCAGGACCAAGGCTTCTTCGCCAGGTCACTTTCAAGTAACAGAGCCAGTATCATGAGGGTCGCCTCGCACTTTGAAAAGCCCTGAACCTTGCATATGTAAGACCTCAAAGTAAGGTCTTGAATATCTCGCCGGGTGATGAGCTGTGTATCTGCTACGTCAACCAGGCATGATGAGTCTTGCATGGCTGTTGACATCGCTGTGCTGAAGACTCTACAAAGGAAGCAGACGTTCAAACACGCAGACGCAGGTGCAATGGCAGAGAAAATCGTGGTCCTGCAGAATGGCTTCTTATTGTGACTTGACTCGAGGCTTCTGGAATATGGCTTCACGTGCACTTGCAGCAGGTGTTTGGCCGAGGTGCGGACAGAGAGTACATGTGCCGAGCCCTGCGATGTCGTGTGGCGCCAGGATTCTGCGACACTTCGAAAGGCTCAGAAACGGCTCAAGTGAGTTACGTCAGCTACAAGCGCGCTCCTCTCAGCGCCTTTACCGCCTTTACTCTTTACATTTTCGAGAGCCACCCCGGCTGCCGGGACGAGACTCTCTCTTACGGGTCAGCGCTGGCCCACGCAGAAGAAAAGGTCTCTGCTCTCGGCCTCTTACAACCTCTCGGCTCGGACGTCCCGCTTCAACTCATCAGCTGCAGGCGATCCCCAGGAGTTGCTCGTGAGCTCATGGGTGGTGGCAGCAACAAGGCCTCGCGATGACACGACGATCGATGTGCTACCTTCCGCCGGAGCATGTTGGCATGAGTTCGTATGTCATGTACGCACGAAGCACATGCAAGGATGTGGCGCAATGACGTGGATGAAATGGTTCGACTACAAGTTTCTAGTTTCTTAACTGCAGCACATACAGCCTGTGCTTAACTGTTTACGACACATGCACAAACCTACTATGAAGTATGTACGTGATGTCATAGGGTTTAGGTAGGTAGGTATTGGGCGGGTGGGTGGGTGGGTGGGTGGCTGGGTGGGTGGGTGGGTATGTTGTGTGTGTGTGTAAATACTGGTACTCACACAAAATGATCAAGACAGATGCACATGCCCGTGTAGACAAACATGCATGCCTGTAAGCCAGCCCTATCTGAATCAAGACGAGAAGAGCACGTCTTCGTTCGGACCTGGGTATTTGAAGCTTGGGAAGCTGCTTCTAAAGAGCAGGAAGTGGCTGGCGACAGTATCTACGACTTCCAGGCGGAGCGCGGCCTCGCCAGTGCTCATTGCAGCTCCTTTGACCACTTCTTTTGAGGTCAAGAACATCGATGGCCAGGAGGTCTCGCTGCAGGAATATTCGGGCAAAGTGGTGCTCATCGTCAATCTCGCGAGCAAATGAGGCCCCTGCTCCATGTCTGCTCCGTTTGCGGTTTCGACGTTTCCGTGGAACCTGGCAAGGTTTGACAAAGACCAATTATGCTGAATTGTCATGGGCCGAGCAATACTGCACCAGCCTTTACCGAACCGCCGTAGGAAACGAATTTGCCAGGTGTGAACTTTATGGAAAGTACCGATCTCGAGGATTCGAGGCTCGCTTTGCAAGAGATCATGTCTTTGATGCGTCTGGTCCATGCCGGGCACACTTCAGGAATCCTTCCCCAGAACTGTACTGGTCCCTGTGGTGAGTAGTGCTCCTCCCTCGGACGAAATCACGACAGGCTTGGCACAGACAAGTAGGATCTGGAAGCGATTGTCCCCAAAGCACTGCCTCTTGTGCGCGGCCTCCTATTGCCGCAACCTGGTGTCTGGTGGAGGTGCTTGGATTTCCGTGCAACCAGTTCGGGGGCCAGGCGGGCAATGTCATGTCACAGTCACGTCGAAGCTGCAACAGACCATAAGCCAGGAGCCGGGCACCAATGCCGAGGTCAAGGCTTGTGCGGATGGTGCTCAACAGCTTTCTTCAATTCGGCTCAAGTGTGGAGTTTGCGGCTTTCGGAAGGCTTTTGCCCAGTCCAAGTGCCCGGACACTTTCCCCCTTTTCGCGAAGATTGACGTCAACGGCGACAACGAGGCCTCACAGCGACGCGCAGAGGCTCATTGATGAAGCTGGTGAGCTACAGGCTCCTTTGTACACCTTCTTGAAAGCCAAGCAGGGAGAGCTGTTCGGGCCTCAGATAAACACCGCTTGGCAATGGGTCGGCTCTGCTGCAGCCGGTCTTGTCTCAGGCTGGGAAGCGACATCAAGTGGAACTTTGCCAAGTTCCTGGTGGCACGGGGCTCTTCGTAACGTCTGCTTTTTCATGGACAAAAGACCTCTGTTGAACTGAGATCACAAGGCTCGTCAGCATCACCACCAGTGCCAACATAATCACAAGCCTTGCGGATTCGCGGCATTTGGCCGACAAGTCAAGGATGTGCCTGCCTTCACTGAGGACCGTCAAGGACAGCCTGTGGCTCGCTTCGGGCCGCAGCAGGCAGAAAGCTGTAGTTCCTCAGAATGGTGGGACTTGCTGGCGATGGCTGCAGCGATGACAGTGATGTTGACGACAACTACTTCTAATTGAAAGGCGGTGGGTCCAAACGAGAAAGAGGGACTAAATAGTTTTTTTGCTGTTTTCGGTGACGGGCCCGGGCCTGAGCAGTGCAGAAATCGCCCGGCCCGGAAAGCTCAGCATTGCCAAAATCTGTTTCCATCATTGGGACTGCTACTTTTTGCTGCTGCTGCTGCTGCTTCTACATCAATGATTGCTGCTGATATCGACAGCGAACACAACCACGATTGCCATTTCGCCACCACCGCTACTCCGATTGCTTGTCACGAAAATCTGGTGATGCCTGGGCGTACAGTCACTGTCGGGTCTTTGCGCTGCTGGCGCTTCGTTATCCATGTCTGCATCTGAGTCGCGGCATGGCCTTGGTGGCCCTGTGCAGTCGCCGAAGTCCTTCGAAGAGGAGATCGTGAAGCTGCTCTAGGCCGTCTAGGCCTAGACCGAGCCTAGAGAGTTTTAGAGAGTTTTCGGCCCTTGCGGCCCTTCTCTTATCACAGGGCAGTCCGGACAGGACCGCAGTGACGAACGGCGAAGAAAAGCCTCTTTTAGCTATCTGGGGAGCCCAGCCAGTTTCACGAAACCATAGATGACCGCACCAGCACATAGCTGCAGCGATTGATGAGTCCCACCGAGCCAAGCAAAGAAATCGCATCCATGTTGAAACCTGGGCTGGACTTAGCGGCTTGACGGGTCTCTGAATGCTGTAGCCATCAGAGTGCGGAGCATCATGGATGACTGACGGCTGAGCCTGTGCTCCTGCCCGAAAAGCACGTCCGCCGGCACGCATGGGACTTTGCATGTTGATACTGACGGGCCGCACGAAGGAGACCCATCCTGTTCCACGCTGCTCCGGTCTTGTTTATCCTTGTCCTAAGCCACCTCAGAGGGTCCCGAGCATTCGAGAAGCTCCTGGGTGATGTAACGTTTTGTCAGGTGATACGGTAGCCTGAAGTCAAGACAGGTACCTAGTTTTGCCTCCGACAGGCCCCTGGTGGGAGACGTCACAAAACTGCGCGGGGCTTCCCCATTTTCCTACGCTGGCATGCTGGGCTAACTCATCGAAAGTCCCGACCCCCTTGGATCCACACTGCCTTTCGAGCACGCCACCTGGACAGCGACGGAACCTTCCTCCCATATCCAAACTGCCAGGTCGTTTTCTCGTGTGCACCGACAATGATACTGCAACATCGAGTGCAGCACGGACAACCAACCTGGTCGATGTCGCTTAAGGCAAGCATTTCATATCCCTGAGAGAGACTCAGAGATTCCATAAAGGAGAGGTGGGCGACCAATTGTGCTCATGCTGTTTTGTGCCGTCGCCACGCACGAGCATCACGAGCCTATTTTAGTTTGGCGCTCATTCTCCTTTCAAGGCTCTCATCCCCGTCACTTAGGAGCACTTGTGTGGTGGTCGTTGGTGGTATTTCAGTTTGCTGATGCAGAAGCACGGTTTTGCACTTCCGCTTGTATGCCGACTGCGAACGATCAAACTCGTCTGGCAGGTCCGAGACAGCACGTAAGCCAAGCATGTTGACCCAGATTCGTGGGCGTTTAGAGTGACAGAAGATGCGTCTTGGACACATACAAGTATACAAGTATCCACCGAGGGCATCTGATCTGTTGCATGTTGCGACTTGGAGAGTCGGTTCAAGCCGGAGTTGAGACACCCAGAGGAAGGAGGAATGCAAGGATATTCTTCAGCACTGTTCAGATTTCACGATGCAACCTGGGGCCATGCCCTAGCCCTGGGCTTCCCAAGGCAGGGAAGCGAAGACGGGAGATTCTTGAGCCTTCTTGGGCCGAGCTTGTTTGGGAAGGAGATGAGCCCCGGCGGCCCAGTTAGATGTCGTTCCCGCTTCCACCGAAACCGCGTCGGCGCTTGGCAGACTTCGACGTGGATCCGGAGGCGAGCGGCCTTTGGAATCACTTTAGACATCAAGAAAGATTCAGAGTTGGCACATGCAGCTGGGAATCGAAGGTCATAGGCGATGGCTCCCTGGCATTGGTGCGTGTGGCACAGGAGAAAGCCAGCGGCAAGAGGTATGCTCTGAAGGCGGGGTTGAAGTAAAGGTCTCTGAGACTGAAGAGTCGTGTGCAGGCCTTCGATCGCAGACTACTGCGAAGCAACCACAAGGAAGCCGACGTGACTATCGAGGATCCCCCCCCCCCCCCCCC
>CAJNJA010013712.1:0-12537 GCA_905231915.1 Symbiodinium necroappetens | reverse complement strand
CCCCCCCCCCCAAAAAAAAGAAAGAGCCGATCACCTGAATCGGTGGCTCTGAAAGAGGTTCATATATGCGGGGCTGGGAGTTTCACGATTATGGGGCTCGGAAATGAGGGTTTGGACTGTAGGATTTCCCCGGGTTTGAAGTGAAGGTTTCAGAAGGTGTCAAGAGGGTCTCATGGGGTTTCGGAGGGATTTAGAGAGGTGTGAGAGCGGCCCGGGTAGTGTGAAGAGGGTTTAGTGGGCATAGGGTGCTCGAAAAAAGGCGGTGAACTTTGGGGGTACTTTGTGCTTTGTACATACGTTTAGGAGTTAGCTCTTTCAGCCCGCCGCATGTAGTCAAGGGCTTCCTGCATTGATTTACGTAAAGTTTAAGCCTGGAAGGAGCTTTGAACAATGGAATTTTGCGGCTTCATGAAGTTTGTTCATCCGGGCTACAATAGTTCATACCTGCTGAGAGGGTTTGCATTAAGGTTTTGTAAGGATTTCGTACAGCTTTATGCATGACCTTAATGGACGCTCTGAAAATCTCGAATGGGGGTCCGAAGAACCTTAACCTTGTGTATGGTGCAGCCAGGCATGTCTGCTGACATTGGGTCGCCGGACCAGGGTATCCCAGCCTCGTCTCCACCAGGATGTGTTCGGTGCGCGTGACCTCGCATCAGCAAGGACAGCCAGCGTTGCTGCGAAGGCTTCGTTCGTGCTTTTCGCCGTGACCAAGGCCCTTGGCGAGGTTTTCTTCACTTCACCGCTCGCCTTCTGCCAGATGCGCCAGACAGCGCCCTAAACCCTAAACCCTAAACTACTAAACCCTAAAAGGAGAACGTCATACTGCTTCGTGGAGGCGCTGGGGCAAGCCGCCAGGAGTTGCGAGAGGAACTGTTTAGGGTTTAGGGTTTAGGGCTTTTGGCGGATGTGGCTCGAGTCTGTCGACGCGCTCCTGAATTCCGGAAAGCATGCTAAAGGAGCAGTTTCGAGCCCCAGGTACCTACTTCGGCCCGAGGTCCAAAAGCCACGCATCCTCTATACAGCGTAGCAGACAGTGTTTCAGTGTTGACTGTCGTAGGATCCTCAGGGCTGCAGAAAAACATGGCTGCAATGGCACAAGCAAGGCGGCCATGCTCATCTGGTGCTACGTACGTAGCCAAAAACTGAGCCGCTTCTTCGGCTCCAAAGGTCTCTACCAAGCGCGCGTAGTGCTGCAGGAAAGGTGCGATGCTGCTCGACCCACTATGGTTGGCAGGGAGCGGCCAGCCTGCGCTGGAGAGTGTGGTAGGTGCACGCGGGGGCGGTGGCCTGAGGAGTGCCCACCATGGCTGCGGGCCCACTAGTTTAGTGGGTGGAGCTCGAACATCTTCGTCGTCCTGTACAGTGGCTTCTGGCTCCAAATCCGCGCCAGCATATGCACATGCGCATGTGGTCGATGACCGCAGGTGTTGACGCAACCTTGAAGTTGACCAAAATTGCTTCATACACACTTGGCAGGAGGTCCCGCACGCATATGAGGCCAGCGCCGGCGTGTGGTGGCATTTGGCCAAATGCGACGCACAAGCAGCTGGTGTGCTGAATGCCAGGCCGCAAACCGAACAAGCACAGGAGGCCTCGGGCAGGCGGACGATGGGTAGGTCCAGGCACTGCACCCCCGCAGCAGCCGCCTGATCGAAGAGCCGGGCTTTGCGAGCCGCGGGCTCCACGAGGTCCTGCCTTCCATGGATGACAGCTTTGCGGTATCGTCGGAGGATACAGCTGGTGGCCTCGATGGGCATGGGCCACTCAGGGAAAGCAGTGCTGTCCTCAGCAAGAGATGCCCATGAGGCCAGCGTCCTCTCTTGGAGGGAAGTGGCTACTTTCTTAGCAGCGGAGATCACAGCATGGAGCCAACCTCGTTCCCTCCGGAGAACCTCTTTGAGAAACGGGTGCCCCTTTGCCGTGATAGCGGCCATAGTCCGGAGCCGAGCGCACACCAAGGCCTCCTCCGGCAACATTGCACCCAAGAGTGCGCATACCTGGAGGTCATTGAGGCGCCGGCAAGGGAAGCCACAGATGGGGCGTATGCAGCCTCGAAGCAGGCCCCATAACCTCGTCGCATGACTGCTTCGTGAGAATCATGCTCAAAAACCCATGTACCGGCATTATGCATCAGCCTGGAGAGTACCAGAGAGAAAACAAACTGGCATTTCTCACCCTGGGTGAAGTTGGGGTTATTGAGCAAGCGTCGGCGGACGGGATGCAAAGCTTCGCGAGCCAGGCCAAGGCGTCTGCGCAAGTCTGCAAGTGGAGAAGCATCAGTCGTGCGCGAGGTGCCAAGGTGCACATATCTGGAGACACATCTCATGCGCACAGGAGGTTCGCCTGGCCTTGGCACGTCTATGCCAGGACCGGGGCCGTGGTCTGTGCCTAGCAGGCAGCGTCGCTGTGCCTCCTGCTTGCCTCGGCCGCAAAAATGCATGATGGCCTCAGTTTTGCCTGCAGTGAAGTTGATCTTGATGCCCAAAATATTGAAATATTGGGCTGCAAGCGATGCCGCCCTTGAGACCTGGTTGGGGAGGGCTGTGGCATCTTCACTGGACACGAGAAGCGCCACGTCGTCCAGCCAGGTGGCCGGTGGTGCAGCAATGGTAGACCCCTGAGGCATAACGAGGCATGCGGTAATCCCTTCGTCTTCAAGGTGGCCAGAAAGAGCCTCCAGAGAGGCATACGCCAGATCGGCATTGGGTGCTCCTGGGAGCGTTCCCCGTTGGGTAACGAAAGCTTGTGGTGAGCTCTCGTCCGTACTAAACCACATACGGTGCAGAGATGCGGCAAGAAATTGGACCAAGTCCGGTGGTACCGCAGCTCGGCGGAACGCCCCGCTCCGGCGAAAAGATTGCTTATACCGGGCTGCAACAGAAGGTTCGACATGTGCTTCTGCGAGCTTGGCATTGAGCTGCTCGTCCGTGAGGTCGAAAAGCAGAGTGCGGTCAGTGGACGGGAAGGCCGCAACCCCATCGAGAAACAGAACTGCCCCATTGAGCTTAGCATGGCGTAGGTGGCTCAAGTAAGCTTGGACCATCAACGAGGGCAATTCGATAGGAACCTGCTTCCGGGAACCTCCGACTGAGCTCATAGCAATCGTCTCGAAGTGCTTAGCCAAAGTAGGCCTACAAGCTTTTGCGACAGCTTTGCCCGTACACGACATGAGGGCAATGGCCCGGTGGCTGTCAACTTTGGAGGCTGGCTTGTTGGGCTTAAGGAGGGCTATGGAGTGTACTCCTCGCCACAGCAACGGGAAACACTGGCGGGCCTGAGACTTCAGCAAGATGGGCATGACACTCAGGGCTGCCTCCATGGGTGCTGCCTTGAAAAGTTCGGCCGGCAAGAGGGTGGGCCCAGCAGACTTGCCACATTTGAGACTGGAAAAGGCTGACGACAGCTCAGCAAGGGAGGGCAGTGCGTCCACCACAATGCGGTCCGGAACATCAGGACGGGTGCCAGCAAGGTCAGAGAAGGCGCAGGGGGCCGCCTTTTCTGAGACTGCAAAGTGACCGCCGAAAACCTCCTTAACCTCGGCAGGGTCATGTGTCAGGACACCCGGTGCAGACTCGAGAACGGCTGCGGGGGCAGGGGGCTTGTACCGCCGTCCATGTCGGAGGACGGTCCTGATGGTAGCAGATAGGGCACGGGGGCCTTGTCCACGAGCACGCGCCATGTGCTCCTTGGCGAAAGTGGCTTCGTCTGCATACGTCGACGCCCGGATTGCGCCGCCCAGGACCTGCATGAACCGGACATAGTGCGCAACCTGATGATCCCGAGACCTGCTGCCGCCATTACGAATATGGCCACTCGCACCTTGCACAACCTGGCGCCATCCGCAGAAAACGGACCACAGGTGCTCGCGACGATCGCTGTATTCGGCGAGCCCAACGCTTTAGGTGCAGAAGGTGCCAAGTTTGTGGTGAGATGACTGGGCGGCGCGGAGCCCCGGAGGCTCTTGGAAAGAGGGCGCGGGCACCCTGGAGAAGGTGGGCATGTAGCCGCTGCAGATGGTCGTCAACACCCGCCGCCCAAGGGCAGGCCGGAGCCGAGGCAAAGAGACACATGATAGCTTCTCTGCCGGCAGAGGATAGCATAGCCTCACGATCGAGACCGGATGTTGTCGCGGCGGGTCGTTGCAGACACAGCTGAACACGGCCTCCCAACACCTCATGGTCGATGCCTGCATGCTCGTCCAGAAGGCCAAGATTAGTCACAGTTTGCAGACCAGACCACCAAGTCTGCGGCATGAGTATATAGTCAAGGCATGCGGGACGGCCCTGCGGGGACCGCCATGTAACAATCAAATTGCCCTTGGAATCGTATGCTCGGGTGCGGCATAGGCCAAAGCGGTCCGCAACCTGGCACAGTGCGTGCGCATTGTCATTATCCGGATGCTCCTCCCCATGGGCTTCCACGAAGCGGGCATTTGCATCGCAGAGAAGAACGGGGACAGCTCCTGGCGGCAGGCTGGAGAGCCTTTGGGTAAGATGCGCCCACCAGGATGTCCGCTCAGGTTCGGGGGCGGTAGAGGTTGGGGCATGGGCCACAATGAAAGCCACCCGACAAAGACATGTATGTGCAAGCACAATTAGGAGCCGCGGCTCAGAGCATAGGATGGAAATTCGATTCCGGTCGATACCAAGGGGACCCCTTGCTCGCAACCAAAGCTGGCAGCCAAGCTGCCCATTGAGGGGTGCTGAGGCCACACGAATGACACCGTTGACAACACTCATGGGTGGTGCGTCCTGCCGGGTTTCTTGAAGACCAAGGACACAGGCCCCGCGATCACACATGAACGTCTGGAGACAATGTCGCTGCAGACTGGACTTACATGACAAAGTGTTGTAAGTCAGAAGAAGCAGGGAAATGTCCTGGGGCACCGGTTGTGAGTCCGATACTGGGCCAGTGGCATAGCACTCAGACGGGCAGAGGTGTGGTGCAGGAGGTCGCACAGTGGTACAGGGAATGGTCTGCCGTGCGCATCCAGGGCTGGCCACTGAGGAGAGCTGCGCGTGGCTCGGCATAGCCAGAGCCATTTGAAATTACCGGCCACAACATCGGGGGCGAGACCGGTAGAAAGTGCATCGTCAGCAGTCTCAGTCCTCAGGGCATACTTAGCCAGTCCATCTGCCAACTCGTTTCCAGGGTTGCCCGTATGCGAAGGCACATGTCGGAAACATGGAGGGCACCGTCCCTGGCGTGCATAGCATGTCAAGCTGGCCAGGGTGCTTTGCAAGGGGCAGGAAGAAAGGCCGGCCGTGGCTCCATGTGCTGTGAGCGCCGCAGACTGGGAGTCGTACAGTATAAGGGCCGGAAGATCGGCAGCTGACACAGTACCGACTGCAATAACCTGCGCCCAGAGCTCGGCCTCAAAGACAGAGTTACCGGCAAGGGGTGGAGGAGTTCGCCCATAGCGAAAGCCTAGCCAATGCCATACATCCTGTCGACGGCCCAGCACGGCAACAGACCATGCCGAACGGCCTTCACGACAGGAGATCCAGTGGCAAGACGGGCAGGCTGTGCAGAAGGCGCCGGGCGGCCGGCACCAGCGCAACATCAGATGGCACAGTTTGTGTGAGCTGACCCAGAGCAAACGGCTCGAGCGCACATTCCTCGAGATCCACTGGGAGGGGAAACTCGAGTGCAGCCTCGGCTTGTGGCTGTGGGTCGGGTGGAATTAAACGGTCAAGACAGAGCATGTGTGCAGGCGGGGGCACTTCCCCTGTCGTAACCACAGCCGGCTCGGTATAGCCGTTGGCCTTTCCGGGCTCGCTGTCCCCGATGGCTACTTGCCGGCGACCGAAGGGCGTAGGTATAGTGAGCGTACGCGAGTCAAGACAAGCAAGGGGCACTGAAGGCAGGGCCGCAGCCTGTACATCAAGGCTTGCCGGGCCCTTGGCATCTGCAGCAAGGCCTTGTGTCAGCTGCACCTTAGTCTGCAACAACGACATGTCTGCAGGGTCCCGCCTTGGGGGTCGCCCACCACTTCTGGCCAATCGCTCTTGAAGGACAGTGGCATGCACAATTCGGGACGGGAAAACAAGCTCCATTCCACGTCGCACTGGCAAACCCATACTGTGGAGAGCAGCATCAGGGCTCACAGACATTTGCAGCCAGGTGGTGGTGGCATCCGGGGTGGGGAACAGCACAGTGGAAAGATGATCTTGAGGGGGAATGCTTACCACTATCGGCACATTGCCTGAGAGAGCAGTGGTGGCGGCATAAGTGGTGCCTGGCGTGAAGATACCAGAATATGTCAGAAACCGCATGGTATTACCATGGTTTTGCTGCTCATCTGGAACATAAACCAGCAGAGGCACATGGGCTGGCCCCATCACCATTACCGGGTATCCACCCGGCCCCGGCTCCCCCAGGTCCATGGCCTGTTCTAGCATTCTCAACTGAAGCACCTGCAGAAGTTCTTGCCTAGCTTGGCTGCGCGCAGCGTCAGAAGAGAGGCGGCTCAGAAAGCTTCGCGCCCCAGGGATGCGTATTGGAAGCGCAAAGAGGCGCAGGGCAGGGAGAATGTGATAGAGATGGGCAACAGGCCATGTGCGAGCTGCCAGCGGACGTTGATAGATCTGAATAAAGTCTCCACTGATCAGGTGCCTTCTGGCTCCCTCTTGCGGGACTCCATATTGAGGGCAGCTGCAAAGCCGCGTCTTGCCTGGGCTGGCGCAACCATCGCTTCGAGGAAAGTCCCTCTATCTATCGCCACCGCCGACAATAATGACCCATCCAGGGAAGGGTCTTGGAGAACTACCACTTCCCTGTCCGAGTCGGCAAGCTCTGTGATGAGGAACCCCACCATATGATGAGATGGGCTCGCCGCTGACTGTGGCATAGCTGCGGCGACGGAAATCACTGGTTCCTGGGGGAGCCTACCATTGACAGCAAGTGCAATGACTAAGTCAGTCACGACCGATTCCACCTGAACTTGCGACAGCTGCAAGGGGACGCACCGGAGGAGCAGGCCCCCTCCTGCGAGCACGAAGGTGATAGTAGGCTCGTGCCCATGTACCGCGACAGCAGCAGTGGTGGTGCTGGTGGTCGAAATGCTGGTGGGAGGAGGAATGACATGTGGTGCCTGGGTCAGCCTAGCCTGATCGCACCTGAGAGCGAGCCAGTGGGTAGCCTGGTCGCTAGACGGGCATTGGTCCCACACCTGGCCTGTAGCCTCTTGCAGAAAAACTGCGTCATGCGCCGCGAGATCATGCAGTACCGGGGCGATCTCTGGCATAACATGGGCAAGGTCGGTCAGGATGTCGGCACTTGGCTCCCCTTCACGAATAGCCATCGTATGCACCCAACCTCCAAGCATTCTGGCATCAACCGGATATAGTGTGGCGCTGGCTGGGCTGTCGACCGTGGTAACGATGAACTGTGGGGTGGGCAGGCCGGGAACCGGCAAGTGGAGAAACTGTACCTGACGCACTGCCTGTTCGCCAACAGAAATTGCATCCATCAAGAAGTGCCGGATAGTCCACCTGGGGGCGGCTCGGCGGGTGACAGGCCGGGCACCCTGCAGGAACACTGTGTAGGCCCGCGACCCATCAGAAGAAGCTTCCATGGGGTCATAGAGGCACAGCTCGTCGGCCGGAATCGCGCATAGCCCGGAGTTAGCAAAACGCTCGGGCAGGACCTGTACACCAGCCAGCGAAAGAGAGTGGCATGCACTTGCAGGGGTAGCCACGCGCAACAAAGTGGGAGGGTCAGGTCCTCCATGTTCATGTACATTATGAACAAGCGTCGTGGTGGTGGTGCTGACAAGGCCACTCGAGGCTGCAATCGCTTCTGCACTGCCTTATGGGATGGTCCGTGTCTGCCATGCATCAGCAGTTGCGACAAGTTCAGCCCATTCGAGGTGGTCCTCTGTGGCATGCCAGTCTGTAAGGACACGGCCTGATTGATCGAGAAAGGCAACCTGTGCTGCGGTGTGGGCTGCCTCCCAGTGCCCAAGCAAATCGGCACCTTTGCCTCGGAGCGCCGCCCATACATCAAACTGGCTACCATGTGAAGGCATTTCGATCGTATGTACCATGCCACCAACACGGCGTAAATCAATAGGAAGCGATCGGGCATCCACAGGCGCAGAGCTCAGGGTGAGCACAACCTGAGGAGTTGCAAACGATTGCAAAGGCTGAAGGGGCACAGAAGCAGCACGCACCGGCTCTGGGACCTGTCTGACTGCGTCGCGGACATAGTCGAGCAAACGCCAAGCTGCATCGGCAGGTCGTTGACGAAGATCGACGCGCGGTTCAAACACCGTGTACTACCGCTTCTGAGGGGTACTGGCCTCCACATCATCGCCGAGGACAACAGCTGGCAGCTGCGCGGTCCGGTGCGAGACATCCCAAGTCGGCTGGAGGACAACAGACCGTCCAGAATGCACTGGTAGATGTCTCGTAGTAACAGGGCCAAAGGCCGGACATCCATGAGGGTACATGGGCCATGCCTTGTTGGGGGTTGCATGTGGCGCAAGGGGCGGACGTAGAGGGAGGCTGGTTTGCATGAGCGCCGTACCATCATCTTCGGCGACCTCAGCTCCTGCATCGGGCGCATGTGGCACCTCTGCTAGCGGGGCACGTCCCTGTATGAAATCAGGTCCCAAAACTTGGTAAGGGACCGCCACGAAGTATCGGCCGTCCGGCAAGTGGAGGCGGAAGGGCCCCTGTGGTCGGCGATTCTCGGGGCATAGTCATCACTTCCAAAGAAACTTCGTTGGCAGTTGTGCCAGACAGCAAGTTCAAAATGCACACCCGTCCCCCAACAGATCTCAGGTCTATGGGCGTGGCGCGGGCCTGTTCCGAGGCCTCCCGGGTCGTTGCCACCAGCTGCACTGCCGGGAATCCGGCCATACGCTCAAGAAGGACCCGTAGACTACGTAGGCCAGGGACTAGGCTATAAACCTCAGCCACCAAAGCTCCCAACGTCATCCCCCGACGCATCTGGCGGACCTCAACATGCGTCGATGTCGTGAACAAAGCAAAGCGGTCCTGCTGAGGTGTCTCACAAGCACCTCCACTAATCCTATACCCGGAGAACCACCAGAATTGGGAAACCTGCATCTCGCGAAGTTCGGGGCGGTCAAGCTCCTCCGGGTAAAGGCTGATTTGGGCCGAGAGCCGGAGTCGCAAGTCAGTAAGGCCCGAGGTGGCAGGCCGATTCGTGCCGGCGACAGGGCATACGGTACCCTCACACAAATCGGGTGTGAGCTGGGCGGCCTGAGGGCAGAATGCGGTGCAGGCAACAGGCCGCACACGCTGCGACAGAGCATCAAGGATGACAGGCATGCGGTCGCTGGTTGTTGGAGTGGGTGGGCTTTGTCCAACCTCATTCGATAGCTGGCGGAGGAGAAGGTTCAGGCAGGAAGTGGCAGCATCGCTAAAGGAAAGGCGCAGCTGGATCGGGTGAGGGCGCTTATGCAGGCGACCTACCGGATTTAGCTGTACAGCTGTACAAGGCATTTCACTCACACCAGGTTGACATGAAGGGTGTCGCTGACTCCGTGGGGAAGATGAGCAGTTCAAAGAAGAGCAAACCACGTCAGTATCAATCACAGGTCGTCCCATGCACACTGTGAGACACCGGAAGATTTGCTCCCCTTCGTCAGACTCATCCTGCCCATCGAAATCAGGACCTGCGTAACATCCAGTCTTAAGATGCTCATCCCCCTGAGCATCCTTGTAGACCATGGCGGTGATACGTGGGTCGTCAGCGAAGGGCATGTCCAGTCCATAGCTGACATCTGAGAGCTCCACTTCCAGCCGCAAGTTAGCAGCCAGGATGTCAGCCCACCAGGGCCCGACATAGTCATTCTCGTCCATTACAGAATGACAAGAGCCAAATGGCCCACCTAGCACACCGAGGCTACTAGGCGGGCCTAGCCAGGGGGTTTCTTGGCCTCCGCAGACTCGTCCTGCGAGGGCCCAGACTTTCCAGAGCCAGCTCCTTTTCCATCTTTCGCCTTGGCATCGCCGCCTCCTTGACCGCGTCTGGGAGTACGGCTGCCGTCTCGCTGCTTTTGGGCCTCTTCCACAGCCTCCGCAGCTTCCTGATGAGCTTGTTTCAGCAAGCCCTGTATCCTCGTATTGTGGGCCTGAAGGTGTTCTTGGGAACGCCGGTTGCGCTCCCTCACCTCTGCCTCGACCTCCACCGCTGTAGTGACCATGGCATCCGCTACATCGGACTCGTCCAGGTCGTCGTCGATGATGTGGGGCCCCGAAACGGGCTCCGGCTCCGCCGCCGCTGCTGTGGCCAATGCCTGCGTAGCATTCGCAAGTCTCACTGAGAGCTCCGTCTCCTTCTCGGCATAGGCCGCCATCGCTGCCAGGCGAGCTTCGCCTTGGCTTTGCCACATCTCGAGGAGTTTGAGTACATAGGCCTCCTACGCGGTATTGTATGCAGCCCGGTCCGATCGCAACTGCTCGAGTTCCTTGCGAAGTTGAACCTTGTCCGAAACCAGGCGATGCATATGCTTTCCTTGCTGGTGGGTTGCCTCCACCTGGAATTGACCCAGGCGTCGCTGAAGGTCTGGTGGCAGTTGATCGGCAGGGATGTTGGCCAAGACATCGGCAAGAAGCTTTCGCTCCTCCGCAGGCATGTTGGAACTCGCTGCTGGTGCCGTCGCCGGGGCTGGTTTGCTCGGCAACTTGGCACCCGGAGGGGCAGGCAAGCCAGAGATCGTCGGGGCTTCTGGCGGAGCTCCCTGCACGGCTCCCTGTTGAGGGGCCGAATCCTTGCCTGCTCCTTTCTTGCCTTTGCCCTTGGGCTCCCTGCCTCGTCTCCGCGGCGATTGTGGTCGCCATGCTGTATCTGTCCTTCTCCGCGGGGAGGACGAAGGCTGGTTGCCCCACCAGCCACGTTGCCACGGCGGCTGCTCCACAGTCGCTGTGTAGTTGGCTGGTCCACGCTCCCCGGATTCGGCCACCTGTTGCCAGTGGCCACCGCAGCTTTGACAGTAAACAGCAGTTGCCCGACACATTTGTCGGCAAACACTGCATTTCCAGGTTGTCATTGCGCCTCTGGGGGGACGCCTTGTCAAAGCCGTTGCTGTTGCCACACCCAGTCGCGCACGACACCTGGCTGGCAGGATAGACCGAGAATGATGTCTCTCCAAGGTCCGGGCTGCACGTTCCAGTCGCTCGGACCAGGAAGTCTGCTGTGCAAGGGCGAGCCGCAGAGTCGTCCGAGCTCTGGTGCGCGCTCGCCGCTGCCTCCTGTGCACTGCAGGTTCCCTGAGCACAGGTCGCTTCGGACCACTCCTGCCCGCCACCACTGGCGACAACAAAGAGGTAGAAGCTGAAGAAATAGATCACCACAAGGACCAGCCAGGTATCCCTCATACACCAGCCAGCCGCCAAGGTCCGCAGAACACTTGGTGCGCGGGCGCCACTCCGCAGGAAAAAGCGCAGTAATCAGAAAAAAACCCCCTCGCGTTGCGTACAGGGGCGAATCTCAATCCAGCTGCCGGGCAGGGAAAGAGATTGCTCTAGGACCCCCCGAAGGCCAAGGTCCGAAGCGTGGGCTGAAAAGCCGCACTAGGGTCAGGCGCCAGGAGCAGTGGATCCGCAAGGGAAAACTACACTGACCTAGCAAGCCAAACGCCTAGGGTTTAGGGCTTAGGGTTTAGGACACGAGGGCAGCAGGGCACCTGGGCAGCCAGGCCACGAGCCTTGGACTCGCAGAAAAGCCAGAGCAGTCTGGCCAACAATCAGTGAAATTCGTCCCCGGAGTGCAGTATAGAAACCTCAAAATTCCAGTTTAGGTATTGAGTATGTGAGATTATCTTCAAGGAGCCTGAACCCGAAACTCTACACCCTAAGCCCTAAAATTTTGTCGCTTCACCAAAGACCTTTTCACCCTGACTCCTGGGACCTCCAATCTAGCAACAAACCCTCGCCAGAAACACAGCCACCCGCATGTCGTAATAGTTGCTAGATAGTATTCGTTTTCGCTGATAGAAGTTCCTACATGATTATTCCTAAAACTATGTATAAGGCCTGTATACAGAACCTTTGCAAAACCTTGCAGAAAGCCTATTCTAAGCATTCATGCCGCTGTCTAACACCCGCGCAGCGCTCTAAAGCCCGACATAAAGTCGCGGCCGCTGAACCCGAAGCCTTGAAGCAGTTGTTTCAATTCCTGATCCCTAAACCTTACCCCCCTAAGCCCTAAACCCAAAGCTTCTTAACTCCAAACCCTAGGCCATGGACCCCCAAAGGCTTGAAGAGCCTATCAGGAAGCCACACCGCCAGTCAAGTAATGTAGAAGCTGGAACAATTCCCAATCTCATTCCTCAGGCTTCCATCTTAAATCTCGAGCATTTGTAAGACACCACAAAACCCCTACTCGAATCACTGTGGCCCCTGTTATTCCATCACCGCCGCCGGGAGCATCGAGCCTAAACCCTAAACCAAACCCTCAAGCCCTAAAGCCCCAAAATCCTAAACCCTAAACCCTAAACCGTAAAACCTAAACCCCTAAACCCTAAACCTTAAAATCCCTAAAGCCTTAAACCCTAAAGCC
>CAJNJA010013709.1:10193-38234 GCA_905231915.1 Symbiodinium necroappetens | reverse complement strand
TGTTGGGTCTTTGAATGGGCTAATTACCTAGATCTGCCAGAGCACATTCTTGTTTCAAGCAATGCTGCCCTTGGGGATGAGTCCGCCAGCATCTTCTGCCACGCTGCTCCGGAAGATTCCCCAAAAACTTGCATCTGCTCACAACAAATCATATGACCTGCCAGGGTCGCAGCTTATGCAATCACGGGCATACCCCATAGCCGAATCCCGTCTGCCGAGATCATGAAGACGTGGACGGGCACCATCACGCCGACTGTGAGCGCTTCCAGCAAGCCGCCTCTGGTCTTGCCATTGATGTCTAGCTGTGTGATCTGCCAAGTGTTGCTATCTTCCTCCTCATTGTACTTGCAAATCACGGAGACTGTGAAGACATTTACATCCCTCAATTAGAACTTCTTCGGACCGTTCTTCGGGGAGTTCGGCACGAAAGTTTTCATCCATGAAAATGCTGCACGCATACGTGACATCCAGCCTTAGTCTGCTGTAGACGGCGGCAGAAGTGCCAAAGCTTCGCTGGCAGACTCATCCTGAAGGTTCACTGCCCGAACGACACCACTTCGGTGATCCGCCACCAGGAGCTCCCCCCAAGGAGTGATGTCCAAACCATCCGCTGTCACATCGTAGAGGTTTGTGGCAAGCGGCGGCAGGCCGTCTATAGAAAATCCCTGCGAGCCGGAACCGAGAACTGGCCGAGTCTCCATGCTTTCCAAGCAGACTCTGAAGACTTGGTGCTTCGACCGGTCATGAATGTACAAGCGGCCGTCGTGGGCTGCCAATGCTACAGGTAGCCCCCCCTCGTAGACGATGTTCACCTCTCTGCTGTTCATGTCAAAGCTCAGCACCCTCCCATTCCCAAGATCTGCGACGAAAAGGGTGGTTCCCAGCAACGCTGTGTCAATTGGCTCCTGAAGCTTGAAGCCCTCGGGCCGCTCGCCAGGTTGACCGCACCCACTTTTGTCCTCGACGCCCATGATCACATGCTTCTGGCCGGTCCGCAGGTCCAGACAGCGAACGGTTTCAGAGTACAAACAGGCCCAATACACTGCCTGGCTGTCCATGCTCAGGCCGCGAGGCCACCCTGTGACTTCTGCCAGGAGTTTCCATGACATAGACTCCAAGTCCAAGAGATGAAGTTCATTCCTCAAGCTGGCGACCACTCGCCTGCCACAGCTGGCGATGCCTCGCAGATCGCCACGAGGTAGCGCAACGGTCCTGGGCACCTGACGCGGGTTCGATGGATCGATGCGCAGCAGAGATGAAGACAAGGGCCTGGAACTTCCAATGAAGGCAGAGCAGCCGGCTGTGGCGACGAAGGATGGTTCCTGCATGTCCGCAGGGACCCGTCGAACTTGCCTGGTGGAATTAGGCGGCCGGCCGTGCCCTTGAGCTGCTCTGGTCTTTAACTCGTCCACATCTTGCATGCATTTGTGTGAGAACTCTCCGAAAATGGAGTTCGCTCCACGTTCTCTCTGTAGGACCTGAAGATCGTGCTCACTGCAGACCTGGACTTGGAGGAAGGCTCCACTCTCCTCCAGAACCTGAGCGACCTCTGCATCCGTCGTGAAGCACACGGGCCGCAGTCCTGGAGGCACTTTGCTCCAAGGTTCATCAGGCGTCAGGGCAAGATCCCTGGGAAGAGACCCCTGCCAAATCAGGAAAGGCAGGCCTTTGCTTGCACTTAGTTTGTCGACCTTGCAGAGAAGAAGTAAAACGGCCAAAGAAGTCAACTTCTTTAGAAGCTTCTCTTCCTCTGCACCCAGGGTGACGGCCCGTCTCGCCCGCTCCAGAAACCCGGGCTGCGTGAATTTCTGAGCCACTCGGTCATAGTCTTGCATCCGTGTGCGGAGCAGCTCCAGCGTTTCAGGTGGCAGGGTTGTTTCCAGGCTGGCAAGTGCAGACCGGAGGATGTCCATCTCCAACTTGAAATCCTGCATCTGCTGCTGCTGCAAGGCCTGGGAAAATTTGGACAAACTGTTCCATACGTTGTTGATCAAAGACAAGCATGCGGCTGGAATGGCGGCGTCGACGAACGAGCGCCGGCCCCCAAAAACACAGGCTTGGGGAGCCAACAAGCGTGGGTAGCGAAGCTCCCTGAAGGCAGGGGTTGCGCAGCGAAGCAAGGCTTTCTTAATCATCCTGCCAGGCAGTCGGAACGCATCTACTACAAGTTCGGTGAGTAGGGCACCTTGGGCCAGGCGAACAAAGTTGCAAGAATCACAGCTGAGCAACATATGGGCACCCATATGGGCCTGGAAAGCTGCAAACTTCAGAAGCAGCTTCCTCAAGCTCTGGCTCTCGACAGCTGCCACCAAGTGGCACAATTCCTGCACGTGCGACCAAGTGGACAAACGACCACGCCTTGCAGCACGGGGCACAAAACTCGATGGGTCGCAACAGCTGACACAGGGTTGAGGATGGTCCGGAATGTAGGGATTGGGCTAGGACCGTTAGGAGGCTGCAGGCCGATACTCCAGGAATGCAAGTCTTGTCTAGCTAGTAAGACCGGCTTACCCCAGTGGTCCTGCTTTTGTTGCCTGCAGATGCCTGAGGTGGTTCCTCAGCCGCGAGGCGCCGAGGCCCGGGCTGGCTTTCCGGGCGTGACCCATGAATCAATGAAAACACAACCGCAAACAGACCAAGGCCGCAGCAAGGCGTGGTCGCCCCAGTTTGCGGCGGACAGAAGAACAGTTGCAGTTGCAAACACAACTCAAGATACAGCACCCCTCTCAAGACTGAGGATAACAGTGCCTCGGCCCCGCCCTAGTTTTTCAGAAAGAAAAGTACCGTGAGACCATGCCACCAGCCTCAGTCACGAAAAAAACAAGTGTTGTCGACTGCAAAAGTTGGCATGGTCTAGAAATCGATCTTATTAACCCTTATCCTACTAAACCGAAGTTATCGAAAGCATGGAACTGCGCAGAGCCCCTCGGAGCAGAGCAACCGACACTGAGAAATCGATAGCCTTCGTTTGCAAGAGACGCCCTAAACCCCCAACAAGCCGATCCCTGTTGAAAATACGGGAAGCAGAGAAACGAGCTGCGCAAGTATTCAGCCGAAACTTCCTTAACAACACGCAAGGGCCACCCCAGTCTGCAGAGAGAGGTCCATGTTGAAGCCATAAGAAAGCCTACATGAGGTCTTCGAGTCTTGCTGAATAACACACCAACAATATTAACGAATTCCGCAAGCTTTTACGAGTTTTGATGGACTCAGACAGCATGATGGCACCCGTGACAACAGGAGTTGCAGCGGTTGGCAGCGTGTAATCCAAAACATAGACTGCACTCTACAAGCAAATCCTGAGCCTGAACCCTATGACCTATCTCTTAAGCGCGAAACATTCTGAAACCGTGTCTCAGCCGCTGGGCTGTTGCTGTTGGTATTGCCGGCCTCGTGTCGGTTACACTGTTTTTGCATCTCAAACTCGGGAAGCCAGCGGGCTTTCTCAACAGAGGTCGCGGTAATAGCGGCTAACAGTATTACGATAACAACGACTTCGCTAAAAATCACAACATTCAATATGTTTATGTATTGTCTTTTCGGGATGATAGACGGCTTTGAGAAACGGCTTTTTAAATATTTGCCATGCATCAACGCGGCAAAGTATGCGAAATGCTGAGGCCCGAAGCTTGGTTGCTGCCCGTACCCAAACTCGAATACCAGTTAGTGAGTTTGAGGCTCCGCAAGATGCCCGTAAAGGCATGGTAACCAAGTGAGGGGATAGTAGGCTTGTTTGGAGCGGGGATGCAAGGCCCGGGGCAGCCAGCGCTTCCCAGGCCTGCGCTTCGACCCGTGTAGAAGCTGGGGCAAAAGCCGGCTCGCTGGATGCCGTGTAGTGCCAGGTCGCCATGCTCTTTTTGCAATGATCTTCTTCAAGCTTCTCAAACAAGTCTTAAATCTGCACATTAGCTGCAACCAGCTTACATTCCGCGTTTGCCACGTCCAAACGACGCCAATTAGGAACTAGGCTGAAAGTTGACAGGTCCGGGCCGTTACCGGTCGTGGCTGCTTTGAGCCGAATAGCCGCCTATCCTGCGATGACATGGTGAATCCATCTCCAATAATTGTGTCTGGCGTTTCAGAAAGGAACAGCATGCATCATGGGCCCATGGGCCATGGGGATTTAGGATGAGGAGCAGGAGGAGACACGAGATGAAGTGGTGATGATGACAGCGGTCGCCGCTGATTCAACCACATTTTCCAACCAGCGGCGCTGTCGCATGCGCCGGCGCGAAGCTCGAGAAGAAGGCACGACCTGGCACACGAGAACTTGTCTGGGATTGCCACGCCGGGTTTTCGGGTGAGGGGTTCTCCAACACCCAACCGGTTTGGCAAACATAGCTTGCTTGATCCTTCGGGCCAGACCCGAGTACTGAACGGTACCCGTTGCGGATGAGCAATACAAATCATAACATGGGGTTTAGCATACATAAACTAAGAATCTTGCGAATCAAAATTGCTGGTCAGAGGTGATGTCAACCTCGAACTTGCTGCTTGCTGATAGGCCGCTTGCTCAGAATGTCTGCGCCTGCGCGGTATTGCTAAAAACTCAGCGACCGCGTGAGGCTACATACCTCATTCCTGAGCAGCATCTTTCTCAAAGCTTCATTGACGGGCCCACCTGAGCCCTGACTTCTAAACATTGCTTGTTTGATGAAGTCTGCTAAACAACAATCATCGTTACATGCATGAGAAGATACCACCGGCAATACATCCTCATCTCTAGCTTGCATGCTCACCGAACTAAAACTGCGACATTCAGCAATCCCGGCATAGTGTTGGCAAAAGAAGTCAATCACAGGATGCCCAATTAAAATCGAGAGTGCTGCGAATGCAATTATGCCGGCAGCTTTACTTCGCAGAGGGGGGAAAGACCGTGGATGGCAGCTTGGATGTAACCAAGAAATCTGCAAAACAAACAAAGCCATCTTCCGCTCCAAGCACGGCCCACTCTGATTGAAAACAACACGCACACGAGGCACTCTGCACAAAGATGCTGGTCGTTGTTGTGCTTGGGCAACTGTATGTAATATGAACTCCTTCAATGCTTCGGGTCGAAGGTTTACGGCTTTGGAACTTTGTACTCTGGGGTGTCAGGCTCCCTTGACGGAAACAAATGCTCAAACTGCACGACTCAAACCTTTGCCTCGTCAAGAAAAACACAGAAGCCCAATCCCGAGGGTTTGCGACATCTTCGGAATCCGTCCTTGTGCAGCTCTCTGATGTTTGTCATGACCTTGGCATCGCCGTGTCTTGGGAATGCAGGGGCAACTGGTGGGGAAGGTGCACGTCCCAGCAGTTCAGGAATTCCCAATGCACACGGCAAAGGTCCGAGATTTGTTTCACGAGTCACCCCGCACCCACACATCCACACCACCGAAATGACAAAGGCTCAAACCTTCACCTTGAGGTTTGAAGGAACCTATAATAGACCACAAACCCGCAAGCATCCAGCCCGCACTGGCAGCACCTCCTCACGGCGGGGTTGGTTACAAAAGGGTTCTGCAAAACAGCTGCAGCCCCGCAACAAGTCGTGTGTACACCATCTCGACCCAAGCATTTCAGCCGCATACCAACGATTCGAGCATGAACATACTTAAACACTCTTAAAGATAGGCTTCTCCTTCAAAACGCCCCAACGTGAGATGGCCACGCTGATTGGTGAGGGCATGTTTGAGCTCTGGTTTGTTAAGTGTCGAAAAGACCCAAAACGATAACGAGCTTTGGTTTCGAGACCTAGATGCAGGGTATGGGGATGAAACTTTTCGCGTGGGAGCTCCTAATTGAGCTTGGTCTTGTTGCTGCCAAGCTTCAACACCGACATGGGTAACCACGTCGTACCCTCGATTTAATTGTTTGGCATTTCAAGGCAACGACGGTGCTTTTGGGGTTTATGGCTCGGGGTTTGAGTACAGATCTGGGACTTGGAGTTACGGCTGGCCTAACATGTGTATGGAAACCAACAAACGCGTTTGTAAGCGCGGAGACTCATATCGAGTAACGTGCATTGCGTATAGCGTTTATGCCGTCCGCAGGGTCGGAATGCATGTAGCTGAGGATTCTACACCTTCTCAGGGAACATGCGAGTACAACATGTAAACCTTGTGACCTTGCTATGTGGTATTCGCACATGCCGATGATCTCAGAGACCTGCACAAGAGTCCCGTAGAGAAGATGCTACATCCGTTTTAAGCCTCCGAAGATCGAAACGGCGCCATCAGCCTTTATCAAAACTGTAGACCCCGTGATTCTCACACCCTGGTGCGGTATCGGAGCTTACGCGACCGAAACCTGAAGCCCTGAACCACAAAACCCGCGAACCGCAACCGCTTACCCAAAACGCCTGCAAGTGCCTTTAGCGCTCAACGGCCCAAGTGATTGGACCCAAATTGTCGCAGGTACGCGGCACTGTGGAAGATGAAAGATGCTCCAAATCAATATCGGATAGCGGTGATTGGAGCTTCGATTTGGGCGGGCCGTAGTGCTAGATCGAACTTGTCGGATCACAATGCACACTTTGCGCTATTGACAAGTGCGAAAGCCTCGTCAATCTGGGCACAGGACGCGTCACCGGGATGAAGTCAGACAATTCGTTCAAGCAAGGGCTGTCATCTTGCACCTTGAACCCGCGAAATGTTCGAGGTGTTGCGAAATGAGGCGGGGAATAGAAACGTTCTCGTAATCTAACACACCCCTGCAACCCCGCTTATTCCCACATCCTCAAAATTTCAGAACCCTTCACGTACAGCACTCAACTACAAGCCCAAAGACGTCATCTGGATACTTGATTTATACTGCATGGATCCGCTGGTCGGCACTTGTTACAGGGCAGCACCATGCTAAGAGCCATCGCGGCATCACGTAAAACCGTAAAACAAATCCTGCTCTAGTGTGGCGATTAAGTACCTCGAATGCACTAGTCAGCCAGCCTCGAATATGCATGGTGAGGATGAAACGCTATCACGCAGTACTGATCTGGATCCGCAGGGTAGACCACGTGTTGACAATTTGAGCAGGACACGGACTGCCGGAATCGACCCAGAAATCCTGTGAACCTCCAAGGCCAAGGCCGTGAGCTCAAAATCTCATGTAGCTGTACATCCTTATCTCCTCATTCCGATCCTCATTCCGATACACTCCAACAGAATGCACGGCAACCTCCACTTCTGCAGCACAGGGACGAAAGCTGTCTGCACTGGCAGCGCCTCCAACGAAAAATCCAAAAAGCGTCTTTCGGTCTTCCGAATGTCTCGCCACAAGAGCTCTCCATAGGTTCATGTGCTCTGCGTGCTGCTAGTCTTTAAACTGATTTTGTTATGCCTCAGGGCTCAGGCCTAAAAGGTTCGGGGCTGATCAGCACATTGGTCTTATGTATGGCTGCGAAATCGATGTGAGGCTTCCGAGCTGAAGAGCAAAACAAGACGTGGGGTTTTGCGCTTATGATCTACGGCTGCTGAAAATTTCGGGGATTTGGGGCTGCATTTCTAAGCGCTGAAAGTAGGGTTGAGCTAGCAGTACTTCTGGCGGTTTTACGTTACAGCACGCACTCCTTTCGACCGGCTCCTCGAACCAGAAGATCGAAGCCATGCAGTCAAACGATCCCAAACAGCCCAAACATTGTAGGCAAAGAACTCCCTCGAAATCGAAGTCTTGCCGCAGCCACGAACAAATCAGCTCTTTTCTGGCATGTACGACTGTGAGCCTTGCAAGCCTTTACTCCGCACACCCAGGGGCATGGATCCATCAAGCTCGGACCCTGTGAGCCCCAGAAGCAAATAACACAAGATCAAAAACACCACCGAAGCACCCAAGACTGAACGTCGAGACCCCTGGCGCCAGGGCTGCCAAGCCACGCTCTGGCGATTCAAGAACGGCAAGGTTGGTGCCGACATCACCTTGCGGTTGTGGGGATGCATGGTCTGAGCCGGGGTCGCGTGTCCTACGTCATGCACATGCAAATACGGTCTTTCCGGATCCGTGGATCAATACAACTACCATAATAATTAGTGCACCTCTTCCACTAGGACGTCGATTCTGGCGGAGAAACTTTGCCAAATCCGAAGACAGAACAATCGTCCACCGAGCTTGTAGTTACTGTAGTTTTCGAGGGCCTTTTGAAGAGTGTAGCGGTTGGAGGAGTTTGTTCTGGAGCTTCTTTTGAGAAATCAGCGTTTGGAAATGCCGATGGGGCCAGTGATCTCCTGTTGCTTATTGAGCCGTTAATCCCTGGCTTTAGAATGTAGCAGACGACTGTTGGAACGCAAACGACACCAATGCCTTGCAGACGAATTCAACGGTGGGGGAGCTACAGCTACCTTGAGCAACGGTGGGTTCAAGTGAAGCACCTTTCACTTTCGTTTTCGGCATGGAGGGAATTATACTTTGATTACAACTTTCTAACTGTGAACGCATGTCTGCAGTCTTGCATGTATGTACTCATGTACGTATGTATATATGTCTGTACGTAGAACGTAGAAGACTTTGCTAGACTGGGAGCTCTACTAGGGCTTAAGCTTTTTAGTGGGGTCTAACACTCGGATCTGGGGTTTTGCTTATTTCGCCAAAATTAGGTACGTGGGGGAGTGCATACGGTCCAGCCTGCGACTGTCTGAAGCATCGTGACCCTACCTTAAAATGCAGGAAACCCAAATTCACAATGTGGCTTGAACCGACCATAAACAGTAGTACTACTGAAATAGCAGTATTTCTGCGGTATACTGTACATGCGTTCTTTTTTCAACCTGAAATTTGCCAGTAGCCTCTGCTCCGACCCCCACTGCTTCGGCGCTTCGTCGCTGGCTCCTGCTGGAAGAGCGGTGTGCGAAAGCCGCGCCATCTTGCAGCCAGGAGCATAGCATGGTGTGCCAATGTGCTAGACCATGCTTCACTAAATTTGACGCTATACTATACTACCGAATACAGGTGTGAAGTTGGAACGTCCTTCTTCTCTTGTCGAAGACCTTCCGCAAAGTCTCCTGGGCAAGCGCGGGGCCCGTCCTTTGAGGCTGTACGCACGTGGCTTGGATCTGGCCAGCATCTACCAGAGCAATACTACTGAAGTACCGGCGTACTACTGACTAATGCAATACTAATGTATAGAAACGGTACGGAATATGTAATACTAACAATACATACCTAGTACTAATCCTAGTATTAGCACCAGCGTGCTACTACTCCACGCATCCAAGCTTCGCATCCAGACCCAGATGAGTTTCGCGTTTAGGCTGCGAGAAATAGCATCCAAACCCAAAACCGCTAGTCCCAAGTGCCCATGATAGTTAGCCATCATCACCAATGCGCTGGCATCTTCCCGCTGCTGAATGCAGTACCCAGACAGTCTCCAACACATGATTAGAGCCTCCCCCTCCTTTCCACCTACACGAAAAAAAAGCAACACCGCTCCTGAGAGTCCAGGTCACCGGGGCCCACAGGAAGCGTCGTTTCCTGGGCCAATCAAAGAACCAAACGGGTAAAGAAGATTCAAGGATTCAGGACACATGAGATAGAGTGAACCTACCGGGCCGATCGCATAGAGGGAGGGGTCCCTTGCGGTGAAAAGCTCTCATGCAAACGTCTCTAAACGTGCCCAAAAACCCCGTGCTGTAAGACCTCAGCCTCAGCTACAGAAGGTCCCGAGCCCCCCCTGAAAGCCCACCTAAACCCTGCGCCAGCCCTGCTGACCGTAGTTCAGGTCATGGAGTCTTTGTTTCTGGACTCAAGCTTAGAGTTGAGGAGTTCGGGCACTAGGACTGGCAGGACTGGCAGATTCTGGGCTTCAAGCCCAACATACAGACCATGAAGGAACCCTTCAACCTGAAGAAATCCTTGGAGATATCCCCAAATGAAGCCTGCCTGACTCAGCCCAGGCTCCAGTAAGTTGACCGTAGGCGGCGCTGGTGCCTGCAGTCGTGGAGATGGACATTGGGGTTTGGGGTAGGGTTTAGGGTTTAGGGTATAGGGTTTAGGGTTTAGTGTTTAGGATTTAGGACTCGACGTCTAGGATTTTGGCGAATAGAAGGGTCTGAAGAAGCGGCAATGGCATGACCTTCTCGTCCTAATAAAGTTCTCGTCTAATCTTCCCCAATAACCAGTGATAGTGACCGTCTCTGTATAACTCTGGTGCAATATCTGCCACACTCTTCCTCTAGGAGGTATGATGGTGCATGTGTGGTTCACTTAGGGCTCGCGATCTGGAAGTCAAACCCGGCACCCGGGGTTTCGTGCTTCCAGTCTGCAGAAACCTCCTTAAACCAGAGACTCCAACACCCCTCGGTTAAGCAATATACCTGAAATCTACAGAGGGATCCCAATATGATGATTAGGCCTGAAAGCTTGATGGGAGCCTCCGGACGACTGAAAATGGACCAGGGCCTCCTCCTCCTCCTCCACCGGAGGTGGGCGGGCCGGGCTCGCGCTTGGCATGCTGTGCGGGTTGTGGAGCTTTGGCTCTGCAAGGGCCCCGGGGCGGTTTCAAATTGTTCAAAAGTCTAGAGGGGATCTAGAGAGCTCTACAAGGGCTCTATTACTTACTGAATACTCTATGGTTTGATAAGCAGGGGCGCGGAGAATTTAGGACTTGTGGTCTGGGGTTTATAGGGTTGGACGTGCTAGGATTCGCACTATCCTCAGAACTGGCACGGAGAAGAATTGGGGTCGCAGGGGGACCCAGCACAGTAGATCTGCTTACGCGCTAATCGATAATCTCGAGAGGCTATTCAATGGGTTCGCCCTCCAAACGCTACAAACGAAGAAACGGCTTTAGAGTTGGGGTGTGTGAAAGTTTTCGGCTGGGGTTTGAGGGCGCGGGTACAGGATGAAGTCTGGAGTTTAGGAGCTCTTCGGTCTCGATGAATCTTAACAGCAACTAGTAGATCCAAATCCCCTGGTCCTAGAAACCACAGACTCGCAACCCGAAACGCAGCCTCGTTCTTGGGTCTCGGGGTTCGGGGTTCTAAGCTCTTAAGCCCAGCCTTCAAGGGGAGAACGTGCGAAGTGGGCGCAAAGCACACTGAGGCCCCAAGCCCCAACCCTGAACGGTCATAAACCACTTGAGCCCCACCAAGGAACCGGAAGAGCCCAAACCCGAAACCCTAAACCCCAAAGCAAACACCCACCTGTTGGCGACAGGGTAGCCTGAAGAAGCGGAGAGCGTCTTCTCATGGGAGGGTAGGGTTCACAGTTCAGGGTTCAGGAGTTAGGGCGGGTTGGGAGTGAGGGATCAAGATGTGAGGATGTGAGACGAGCATAATATGGCAGATTCAACAGGGCCGTGGGTTATATTATACTCTGGCTGCCATGAGGAACACCAAGGCATAATTTCAAAAGGACTCAGGGATTTGAGATACCCCAGGCTCCTGCGCTTCAGGATTTTGGGCACCCGAACCCTGTGCTCGAAGCCACCGGGTTTCCGAGTTGCAACAACGATTCCCATGATTGGTGGAAAAGAGGTTCTACAATAAAACAATGGAAAGATGTATGCATGCGAAGCGAGTGTTGCGGATTGAGGTGATACAAATAAGGTTAAGTACGCATCGGCTCCTTTACGCCTTGTAGAGCGGCATGGGGTTGATGCTTGAAGGGCTGAAGCTTTGGGGATCACTTAGAAGACCACCAAGAAATGCTATATCGCAGTGTACTGCCTGTTGATGCTGTTGGTTCAGGTTTTGGTTACTGTTTAGTTCTATGGCCTGCAAACCGTAGCAAGAGTGTTTAACATGAGGGCAAAGCGTTCCATCCTAGGCAGCCCCTGAAATCTCCGAACCCCGCCAGGAATCCGAAGCGCCCACGAGTCTCCCACCGACTCGGCCACGGCCGGCGGGGCGACCACACAGGGGCCTCTGGGAAGAAACACAGGAGCTTATCTACCTACCTTCCTGTTCTGTACACTACGCTTGCATTGCATTGCCTTGAATTCCATGGCTTGGAGTGGCGTTGCTGGGCGTGGCGGGATCACGGCAGGGTTCAACACGGCACGGCATGCACATGCAAATTTAAATATGTACAAACATACATAGACATAGTATCCTTTACAATGTTCATGTATGCAGATACACAGATGCAAACATGTGTTTGTGTGTGGGTGAGGGGGGTGGTTGGTCACAGGTTGTTGTGGCTATTGCAGGGTTTTAGATTAGCTCCGACATGATTCGACAATGCTTTGGGTGGCTTAGTCTAGCATCCTAGCCGGGCCATGGCGATGTTATCAACCTTCAATCAGTACGGGAATATGCGCGCTCATGTTGAGGCTGACCCTTTGCGTCGGGGTGCCGGGTTTAGGGGTCACTTCGGTAAGTAATTGGGGTTTGCGGTTCAGTGTCCAGCATTTTGGATTCAGGAGTGTTCTGGGTTTCGCGTCAAGGGGCCTTGGCTGCAGGATCTGCAGATCAACATCCCCCTCTTCTTTTGCCCCAACAACTAACAAGCCATCGCCACCCCAACCTGCAACCGACCAATCATCCTGCCCAGAAGCGGCAGAAAACCCGGCATCCAGGCCGAGAATCCAGAACCCTGAAGCTCCAACGACCCGTGCAAGTCCGGCTTAGTCCCTAAACCCCTTTCACCTCCTGAAGCCTCAATTTTTGGGAACCGAAAGTCTCAAAAAAACCCAGAAAACCCTAAACCCTAAGCAGCCCTACACCCTACACCCTAAACCCTGAACCCTGAAGCTTTAGCCCTAACCCTCCGAAGTCCCACAAGCAATCCTCCGAACCTGGTCCTGGTCCCGGCAAGGGGTAGCCGGCGAAGCCCCAGGGATACCTTTCAGATTAGCGGAAACTACAGGTGGGGAGTTTCCAATGCTAACGATGCAAACGAGACACCACATCCAAACTACAGACCTGCCTCATGCGCCACGTGCTGGAGGCAGGATCGCAAGCAATGCTTCCCAAAACCCACAAAAAGTAACCCGCGCTCCCTGGCCTGCTCGGTCGTCTGAGGGGCCTGCGACCAAGGGAAAACACCACATCCAAACTACCGACCCAACTCACACCCTTCATGTAGCAGCTGGCAATGGCCTTGCAAGCAAGGACTGCCAAGAAACGGCGCCGCAAGTAAAGATGGCACTGCTACTTTGACAATGCGGTTTTGCTGCAAGACAGCGGCAAGTTAACTCTTCCCCACATCAGAGCACGGTCTCCTGTCTTCCAAGCAGTTGGGTGACAGCTCCGATCCAGCTGCAATGCACGCGAGTTGTAAAGCCAGTACGTGTGCCATGCCGCGCTATTGCTGAATCACATTGTGGGTGCTTTGAAGCTGCGGAACGGCATCTGTCAGGCAAGCACACTAAGAGTGCCTCTCACCCCGAATTCGCCCACGTGTCCCCTTGTGGCGAACGATGTCCCCTATTGTTCCTTCAAAAATTCGTCAGAGCTCGCACGTGATGCTTCAGTGCCATGCCCAAATCACTTTCGAAGTCGGCTTTCCTCTTCAAGCCGTTGGAGCGTCCTTCCATAGCTGTCGGTGTGTCATTCCGATGAGCCTTGGGCTTGTTCCACGAAGCATCACTGGAGAGTAGGCCAAAGTCGTGCTTCAACCAGGTCTTGGAAAGTGCAAGCTGCTCAAGTTTGGCATCACCATCTGACGAATCCGTGAAGCCCAGCTGCCTGACGAAGTTGGCGCAGAAGCTGTTCTCATCGCTCTTGGTGCAAGCAGTCAGGGCTGCCTCGCTCGTTTTGGCAACCAGCACCGCAGCCAGAAGGGTAGCAGCTGGCTTCCCCACGAGCACCACACCGTTGTGGCCAGTTCGGCCGAAGTGCCCCGTTGCTTGGTTGGCCATCACGGCAACGCCCATGGGCTCTGCAATTCGCTTGGCATGGTGCTCGAACCAGAGTCGCCGCGATGTGACCCTTTTGCAGAACTCCAGCTTCACCAAGGAGGGATTCGAGGCGTCATCGCTGGCAAAGGTGCCGAAGGCAGCTCGCAAGCTTCCCTCATCCATCTCCAACTTCGCCAAGCAAGAGTGCAGAACTCGAGCAGCATTCGCCCGCTCCGCAGCGAAGTTTTGCACATCGTCCATTCTATCTAGCATCTTCTTCATTCGCTGCAGCTCCTGAAGCTGCTCGGGGCGGAAAGCTCCCCACTCGTGACATGCACCGAGGCTGCTGAGCAGCCGGGCTGTGAAGGTCCGCATCCCTTGCTTGTCCCGTACTCGCAGGACTGTGAGCTCAATCTGGAAGCTACCTCCAAACAACGCCCCAAAATCCTGATGCAAGGGGGGAAGAATTTTCTGAACGCTGACCGTCCTGACGTGCACCTTCCTGGAGATCCAAGAGCACACAGAACCTGAGAACATGCTCACGCTGCCCTGGTTCGAGATGCGTACTTTGAATGATACGGGACCATGAGATCTTGCTTCATAAAGGTTGACGAAGACCTTGTAGTCACCGAGGGGAGCCGCTGCCCTGGGCCACACGATGTTCTCCACGGGCTTGTGAGTGAGCTGGCTGCCAGATCTGTTCATGTCGACATCTAGGACACCACCACAAGGCGAAACTTTATTCTGGTACCAAATCTCCCTTCCTCCGGGTGTTATGACATGGAGGTCCAAATCATCCGTGGTGTCCCAGGATAAGGAGAACTGCAAGTCGCCGGACTTAGCTCCCTGTTGTCGGAGTCGTTGTTCAATGTCCTGTGTGTCGACTTGCAACATGGCTCCGAGATGGCCCGATATTGGGTATCACGTCAAGAATGAGAATTAGCAAACGAAACATGCAAACTTTCGCCGTGAAACACTTATGATCTTGCGCAGAAACACATGTGTCTTGTCACGACTAACTAGCCTTGTGGAGGCTGCGATCGAAGCTGTCTTATTGACATGTCCTCACGTGTGATTTGCACATCGCTCACTCAACAAAGCTGGTTCATATGTATTACAGCCACAGAATTGTTACAAAAAGGGCAGGCACCTTGAATCGCCGCTGTGGACGGCTGAGACCTGGGTGCACCATGCTACATTGGCACTACATCATGCAGGCTCAACGCACGCTGGATTCGCACGAGGACTGAGATCAATGAAGGCATTGTACAGCCCTTTGTACACTTTAGCCTCCCAACGCTAGAACCCTGGCATGGAAGCCGTGAGTTCCGTCATATTTGGTCATAGTCATGCAAGCCACACATAAGTCATGATAATGCTGTGCCCCGTGTACCTCACGTACAGCATGTAATGGAACTTTCCCGCAGGGTGCAGGGGAGTCTATCAAAACTGCCAAGCTCCGAAAAGACATGCGAGGCACAGAAGAGAGGGCTTCAAAGACCACACTAATTTTGCCACCTAGCATGGACAGAGCACTGTGCTGTCCGGATTCCGCACTGGCTGCCGATACTTAGTGTAAGATGACATGAATTCACCGCAACCGCAGCAAGCGTACAGTAACAGTATGTAATAAGTGTACAGTACAAGTTGTAGTATACGACGTAATGTAGTACAGCGCGCAATCTAAATGCTAGTATAGTAGTGCTTGTGAAATCTCACTTCTTGAAGACAGGCTGCCTGATCTCCATTCAGCGCCTGCCCACGCTCCACCTCATGGGAGTGCTGCCGGAAAACTGCCGCCAGAACTGTCAATAGCAGAAGCTGGTATGAGATATTATGAGATCCTAGACAGCGGCGACAACGGTATCATATACCACACAAAACACACTATACACCACTATACACTTATGACATATCGTTTGCTAGATAAGACTCAGGACACCCGTGCTCAAAGATACACACAAAAGCATCCAAAAGCCCAGTCTGTGCAGCGAAAGAGCTTGCAGTAGGCCCGAGCGAAGCAAGCAGGGGGGTGGAATTTGCGAATGCCCGGGACTTCCGGCCTCCTTCCGCGCCTTTGAGACCTCGTCGCGCCTGTCTGGATCTTCGCCACGCACCTGATGATCTGCTGCATTACTGTACCACGTCGAGAAACTCAGAAGCGAAGGCGCCGCTACTGCATGCTACTATGCAGTACTGTACTATACCTCCCGAGCCTCACCACAGTAGCTGCAAATCTCCCTCACATTCGGATGTGAGCCACCCAGCGGCTCAAAACCTCGTTCATACGGCAGCACCATAAACCTACAGTAGCTAGTCGCGTTGGTGGAAAGTAGAAAGGACCAACGCCCCAACCACTGTTGCCATCCCTGTGTCCTCTAATTACTATATAGTCTGCTGGAGTATACATAGGAGCTAATCCGCACGACCAAAAATCAAGAATCAAATGCAGGACAACACAAAAGACCCACATAAGGTATGGTGCACTCATGCAGTCTATCATAATGTTGTGATTCTGCATCTTAAAAAGGCACAAGGTGGGAAATGCCAGAACAGCAACATGCATTGCCGAGCCACTTCTCTGCACTTGCAGTATCCGCGCTTGTTGTCTCGCCTTACGACCTCGGGGTCCAGGCTCTGAGGTTCAAGGGCTTCGGGACCTGACAGGGCACAGGAGGGCTCAAGGACTGAGGATGTCGGCAGTTTGGCTTCGGGCTCATGCACGTAGAGCATTGTGGTCCAACAGCAGAAGATTCGCAGGATGCTGCAGCTTCTTGTCAATCGCGAATTGGGAGGCCGTCCCTGTCAAGAAGCTTGCATCCTGTTATGTCAGTCTGCTCGAAAGGGAGATCCACAGCACAAAGACACAAAAGTCGTGACAATTCTCGCTGAAAAAAACAAACAAAAAAAGACTTATGTCGCGCTCCATTGCATTCCGTCGCGTCTCAGTGCAATTCTCTGTCTGGCTCTTGTCGCTGCAATGTCTGAGCTACGACTAGCAAGAGGCACAAGCCACCCCATTCGGCGATTCAGTGAGACTTGCACGTTGAAGTCACAACAAAAGTCTAGATGATGTCTTCGAGGCTTGCCGAATAACACTCCGACGATATTAAGGAACTGCGAGACTCAGACAGCATGATTCTCTTGACAACATGAGCTGTAGCGCGTAGTAATGTGTAACCCAAAACATTGGCGACATCTTATAAACAAATCCTCAGCCTGACCCCTATAACTCAACTCGCAAGCTTGAAACCGTGTCTGAGCCGCCGGGCTGTTGCTGTTACCCGTGCCGACCTTGTGCCGGTTACTTTGTTTTTGCATCTTTGGTTTGGGGCCTCTGGGAAGCGGTCGGGCGTTCTCAAGACAGGTAGTGGTAGTAATGGCTAACAATAGCTAACAGTTTACATTTGCAACGACAATTCCAAACAGTAGCAGCATTCAGTATTTGCTAATACTTATTAGGGACCAGGGATGACAGAAGACTTTGTGTTCTACGTCATGCACATGTCTGCAGTCTTGCATGTATGTACTCATGTACGTATGTATATATGTCTGTACGCAGAATGCAGAACTCGCTAATGCCCGCCTTACATACCCCGCTGATCTTCAGAGGTCCGTTTGCCTAGAAATGTTGAACTCACCTTTGCGAAACCTGGTAGCGGCGGCTGCCTTATGACAGAGCTCAGGCAAAGCCTGGGTTTCGTTAGGGCGCAAGGCCGGAGATTCGTTGCCTAGCTGAAGGGCCGACTTCGCCGGAGAGAAGGGTTTAGGATTCGGGGTTAACGGGGTTTCTTCAATGCTTTCGAAAGGCCTGGAGGCTTCAGGGCTCAGACTCTGCAAGATGCCCTTAGAGGCGTGGCGGCATCGAAGGGGCTCCTTTTTGATCCGCAGGGCATGTGGATGAATGGAGTGCACCGCCGCTCGATGCGTTTTGAAGCTGAGGCAATGGCTCGTTGGACGTCTATAGTACCGTGAGACCATGCCACCAGCCTCAGTCACGAAAAAAACAGGTGTTTCGACTGCAAAAGTGGGCATGGTCTAGAAGTCGATCTTATCAACCCTAATCCTACTAAACCGAGGTTATCGAAAGCATGGAACTGCGCAAAGCCCCTCGGAGCAGAGCAACTGACACTGTTCGAGAAATCGCTGGAATTCGTTTGCAAGACACGCCTAAACCCCCAACAAGCCGATCCCTGTTGAAAATACGGGAAGCAGAGAAAGGTCGCGGTAATAGCGGCTAACAGTATTACGATAAGAACGACTTCGTTAAAAGTCACAACGTTCAATATATTGATATATTGTTTATTCGAGATGACACATGGCTTCGAGAAAAGGTTTTTTCGCCATGCATCAACGCGGCAAAGTATGCGAAATGCTAAGGCCCGAAGCTTGGTTGCTGCCCGTACCCAAACTCGAAAACCAGTTAGTGAGTTTGAGGCTCCGCAAGATGCCCGTAAAGGCATGGTAACCCACTGCAGGGATATCAGGGCTTGCATTTTGAGCTACATGGCACATGGATGTTTGGAGAGGGGATGCAAGGTCCGGGGCAGCCAACGCCTCCCAGGCCTGCGCTTCGACCCATGGAGAAGCTGGGGCAAAAGCCGGCTCGCTGGATGCCGTGTAGTGCCAGGTCGGCATGTGCTTCTTTTGCAGTGATCTTCTTCGACTTTCTCAAGCAAGCTTTTACGCTGCACAGTAGCTGCAACCAGCTTACATTCCGCGTTTGCCACGTCCAAACGGCGGCGCCGATTAGGGACTAGGCTGAGAATTGACAGGTCCGGGCCGTTACCGAGCTGAAGTCGTGGCTGCCTCGAGCCGAATGGCCGCCCATCCTGCGATGGCATGGTGAATCCATCTCCAATAACTGTGTCTGGCGTTTCAGAAAGGAACAGTATGCATCATGGGCCCATGGGCCATGGGGCCCTAGGATGAGGAGCAGGAGGAGACACGATGATGACAGCGGCCGCCACTCATTCAAACACATTTTCCAACCAGCTGCGCTGTCGCATGCGCAGGCGCGTTAAACTCGAGAAGAATGCACGACCTGGCACACGAGAACTTGTCAGGGATTGCAACCCTGGGTTTTCGGGTGAGGGGTCTCCAAGACCCAAAATCAATACTGGAGGTTTACGGCTTTGGGACTTTGTACTCTGGGGTGTCAGGCTCCCTTAGGCGGAAACGAACGCTCAAACTGCACGACTCAAAGCTCTGCCTCGTCAAGAAAAACAGAGAAGCCCAATCCCGAGGGTTTGCGACATCTTCGGAATCCGTCCTCGTACAGCTCTCTCATGTTTGTCATGACCTTGGCATCGCCGTGTCTTGGGAATGCAGGGGCAACTGGGGGGGAAGGTGCACGTCCCAGCAGTTCCGGAATGCCCAGTGCACACGGCAAAGTTCCGAAATTTGTTGAGATGACAGAGGCTCAAACCTTCACCTTGAGGTCTGAAGGAACCTATAGACCACAAACCCGGAAGCATCCAGCCCGCACTGGCAGCACCTCTTTACGGCGGGGTTGGTTACAAAAGGGTTCTGCACAACCGTTGCAGCCACGCAACAAGTCGTGTTTACACCATCTCGACCCAAGCATTTCAGCCGCATACCAACGATTCGAGCATGAAAATACTTAAACACTCTTAAAGATAGGCTTCTCTTTCAAAACGCCCCAACGTGAGATGGCCACGCTGATTGGTGAGGGCATGTTGAGCTCTGGTTCGTTAAGTGTCGACAAGACCCCAACGATAACGAGCTTTGGTTTCGAGACCTAGATGTAGGGTATGGGGATGAAACTTTTCGGGTGGGAGCTCTTAATTCAGCTTGGTCTTGCTGCTGCCAAGCTTCGACACCGACATGGGTAACCACGTCGTACCCTCGATTTGTAGCAAAACAAGGCAACGAAGGTGCTTTTGGTGTTTATGGCTCGGGCTTTGAGTAAAGATCTGGGAGTTGGAATTACGGCTGGCCTAACTGTGTATGGGAACCAACAAACGCGTTTGTAAGCGCGGAGACTCATTTCGAGTAACGTGCATTGCTCATAACGCTTCTGCCGTCCGCAGGGTCGGAATGCATGTAGCTGAGGATTCCACAACTTCTCAGGGAATAATGGGTTACAGCATGTAAACCTTGTGACCTTGCTATGCGGTATTCGCACATGCCCATGATTTCAGAGACCTGCACAAGAGCCCTGCAGAGAAGATGCTACATCCGTTTTAAGCCTCCGAAACATCGAAACGGCACCACCCTTCAACCGCTGTAAATGCTCAACCTTAGCCAACAGCCGTTGTCAAAACTGTAAACCCCGAGATTCTCACACCCTGGTGCGGTTGTGCCCTGAAGCCATACTAACTAATCAACTAATCCTACGAATAATCTTCCAGTCATGACCCTCACCCACAAGAACCAAAAGACTGCACGTCGTTTGCCGCGCATTCCTCGTGAAGCAGCCGAACCAAGTGTTTGACCGTAAGCTTTCTAGAGGATTTTGGGGACTGCTACCGGCCATATTCTGCAGAATACTGGGCGAGGGGCGTGCCATCGCCACGAAGTCAGACACACTGGTGATGTTTGACAATCGTGGCGAGAAGTCCTAAAATCAGGCCCAAGGAGTCTGCAGTGCTTGGGGCGTTTTAGTGCAGTCTGCTGGCCTGGTCGCTGGGGGGTTCTGCTCTGCGGTTCATGCTTCCTCTAGCATGCTCCGAATTTCGCTTGCAGGGATTTGAGGACTTCCGCATCTGTATCCGTACACGTTCGAATCATCAAAACCACACTCGCCACTAATACCAGAAATGCTGGAACCACCAGCGCACAGAACAGCTGCCAAAATCCACACAGAATCACAAACCTTCCTTACAATCCCCGAAACCGTGAGCTTTGGATCGTCAGGTCTAATGTACATCCTCATCTCCCCACTGCACAACATCTTGTCAGAAGCATGACTCCTGAATACCGATGCCTCCAACAGCCTGTGCCGCAACCTGCCCTTCTGCAGCCCAGGGACGAATGAGGCCACTGGCGGAACCTCGACGAAAGCGCCAAGGGCGTCTTCCGAATGGTTCCGAATGGATCTTTCTTGCAACCATTGCTGTCGCTAGGGTGCTCGTTTGCCCCCGAAAGATACCCCTGTTGTGTCAGCAATCCTGTCTTACTCTTGAACCTTCTCTTGCCATGACCGAGGGAGGTCTTGTTGCTGTAAAATCGACTCAGCGTCCCTCATGCAGGGCCTCTGCTTCAGGAGTTGGGCAAGGTTTGGGGCCAGTTTGGGGCTTAAGGTTTAGGATCGATACGGCCGAGGGTTTCAGGCATGTGGCGCCCCGCTCCTGAGAGCTGAGAGCAGCGTTGAGCACTCAGCGTTTCTGTAGGTCTACGATGAAGCGAGCTCTCATTTTCACATCAAGCTTCAAGATCGAAGCTATGCAGGCACTCGACCCCAAACATCCGAAACCTTCCTCCAAAGCCCCACACTCGCTCGGAGTCGAAGCCCTGCGATCGCCACAAGATCATCAACCCTTCAATGGCCTTTCAATTCAAGCCTTGACACCACATGACACCAGATCCAAAAATACAAAGCACACAACCACCCTTTGGCTCTTGGGCTGGCGCGCCCGAAGGTGGCAACGTGAGATGCAGCTCTATCACCTTGAGAGTTAGGCACTGGGGGGCGGGTAAACGGAATGAGTTTGACATCCCTTCCGAGACACTGTTCCGCCAGGGCTGTCGCTTGCCCTATACTTGGTTTGTGCAAGCGCGTTCTTCATGGACCGGGGATCGGCAGAGAGTGTACATCCTCTTTAACGCACCTCTTCCATTAGGCCTCGATTCTGGTAGGGTTCGATTTCTGATGGAGCAAACAATGCCACATCCGCAAACAGAAAAATCGTCCACCTTATTTGCAGTTGTCGGCAGCCTTTTGAATGGTGCAAAGGTTGTGGAAGCTTGCTCCGAAGCTTGTTTGATGAAGTTTCGGGTTGGGATATGCCGATACGGTCCTCGATCCAAGTTGATGCCTCAGGCTGGAGGCTATTCGGATGCAGCAACGTAGCTACTGTCGCGAAACACAAACGACACCATGCCTTCCAGACGAAATCATCGGTTGGGGAGCCATAAGTACCAACTGTGGATTCAATCCCCGGCTTGGGGATTGAAGCCACCCGCTGACCTTGAAATTTCGGTAGCAATGGTAACTGAACCCACGTTTGCGATGAAGGGCCAACCGGATCAGGGGTGACCTTAGAGGCATGGTGGAATCGAAGGGTTCGGCTTTGAGCCACAGGGCGTGTGAATGGAGTGTGACTGCAGAGGCAGTGCAGCCAGCACCGCCAGGCCTACGCTTCGATTTGTTGGAGGCTGGGGCCGGGGCACTTGCTCGTTGGATGTCGATGCCCGTGTCCAGGGTCGACGTGCAAACGACTACGTGGAGCTCAGCGAGTTTCTTGAGACCACATAACCATCAGAACTAGCCGAATTTAGGGTGAACTTACACTCCACATTTGGCACTGCCGAAGAATGCAGATTAGGCTGACATGCCCTGGCCTTAACCAAGCCATTTGAGCCAAATGGCGGCTGGCGTCTCAGCGACTTACATCCATCGCCAAGGTTCCCATCTGGCGTCCCCGTGTCTTCGCACAAAGCAGCAACACATGTCTGTGCCGGAGGGGCATGTCTCTTCGACTCCGAGTGTAATCAGTCTTTGAAGTCTCTTGAAGTCTGTGGGAAATCTGTACAAGAAGGGATTGTCACCTTGAAGCTGAGCTAGCTGTGCAAGAGTGGCTATTACTACTACCAGGTCTTGCTCAGCTCCCGGTAGTAGCTGTGCATGTAAAAGTCTAGTCGGAATTTCGGACCGGAGTGTGAACTCCTTCTCAACCCCGACAGATGCCTATGGCATGAAGATTAGGGTCGGCTGGTGGCGCAGGTCGTGCTAAGACAGCCTTGGATTTGCACCGAATTCAGGCCGCAGGACGCAACGAGGCTCGGGGAAGAGTGCCGTGTGCTGCAGCTGCAGCTTCTCAAGATCTGGTATCGGAGACTATCTGGAAGACTCTCTGACAGGTAGGTCGTAGGCTTTAAGTGGCCTAGGCTGGGCTAGATCGGCCCCCAGACGCAGACATGTCAAGGGGGTTGACCAACAAACGACATCCAGCGCGGCAGCCTCTGCGTCCCTTGCAAGCCCGTGACTACTCTACAAACAACCGTTCTGTCGGTATGTACTACTTCCGGTCCTCACGCGAAGAAGGTTCTCCTTGGCGGTTGGAGGATGAGGCTTTGGTCCAACAATCAAAGAACCTCGAAGTCAACCGAACTGTTGACGGCCATGTCTGCTTCAGGCCTGCTTGGTCGAGGATTCCAGAGCTTAGTCTGAGAGACTTAGGAGAGGGTAACTGACCAGGCGGACCAACCACGTTCGACTCCGCTCTGGGATTGCATTATGAGCACGCACGTCATCCAACCTTCGGTTTCCCTCCTGACAAGGTAGCCCTGCCCCGCACATATCCCTGATAAGAACAAGAACACACTGGAATAAGAGCTTGACAAGTTGGCACCGCCTTTCATCAGTAAACACCAGCACCAAAGCAAGTGAGCAGGCCCTGAAGTAACAAAAAAAAAAGAAGCCCCTTCTCCCTCATCAAGCCTAAGGGCCCCCTAGTGGCCCTAGTGCCATGAGGCCTCAAGCCGAAGCCTTAAACACCGAAACCTGACCACCGTTTTACGGGGTGAACCTCAAAGCCCGAGCCGACAAGGTCCTCCCCCCCGGAAGCGGCACGGCCTTCCCTTCCCTGCAGAAAAGGATCGCGTTAATCCTCTTCTGTGTAGAGGCTGGCCTGGGAACATCGGGGTTTTGTGACCTCACTGCCCCCGAGTCTGATACTTCAACATTTAGGGAGGACGGGTTTAGGGATTCTGGGTCTAGGCTTCAGAATTTATAAGTCTTTTTTGAAGCGCAATGGATTTTGGTTGCGATTTTGGTTGCAGGGTTTAGGGAAATCACTACGGGTATGGACCGCCCCAGGCTGCAAGCCACGTGGCGACAGATTGATAACTTTAACTGTCGGAAATATTGTCAACCGTACAAAAGCCCTACAAGCAGCTGCAGGGCCCCCGAAGCTTGACACTTTGAAGACCGACCAGTGCAAAGCCAGACAACAACTCCTGTGTCACCTTACACCGGGAGGATGTGGGCTCTTCCGCTCGGGTCCCCTGAGCTCCGCGGCGATGAGCCCCCGCAACGCTGAGGCAGTCTTCGTCTGGTCCACTTGGAGGCCTCGGCGGGCAGAGGTGCCTTTGCGGCGGTCGTCGACTTGGGGTCCAAAGCAGTGACGTCTATAGGTCTAGTTCTGTCGGTATAAGGGAGTGAAGTGGGGCTCGGAGTGTCGAGCGCATGGTGCGCTACGGGCCGATCGAGCCATTGGCATGTTCGAGCTGAACTACGGTAGGAAAAGCAGCTCCGGTTTCCGGTCATGTCGGCGTTATCCGCAGCTTCTTCCCAGCCGCCAAGCCTCCTGGAATCCCTAAAGCTATTCTGGATAGTCTGATAACTATGTGAAAAGTCATTGAAGACTACGTGCTACAAGACTAGCTGTGACTAGCCACCAAAGTTGTTGCAGAGAGCCAGCATTGTCAACTCAAAGCAAAAAGCAACAAGTCTGCGACGCAGCATCTGCAAAGTCCGAACCTTTCACCAGGATGTTTCGGTTCTGAGCGCCCAGCTGCCCTCTGATCTCTTCACCAGGTGAAGCTGGTCGCCCTTCAGAACGGCCACCTTGTCGAACTCACCTCACAAGCATCTTCTTGGTCTTGGCTTGGGTGGTGACATTTCAGGATGCCGGCATTGGGGTGCGGGCAGACCTGCCTTCACCGACAAAAGTCAAGAACAACACCCTAGCTACATGCATGAGAGCACTCCTTTACAGCAACCAGTGCAAGGAGAGTTGCAGCCCAAGGCGATCCTCTTGAACTTTTGCAAGCCGGAGCAATCGCTGATTGAACGGTTGCTCTGTGCTCATCATGCAACTGCTCCGAAGCGCTGTTATGGCAAAGGGCATGCCAAACTTAAACCGCCTGACATCGAATTCCGGTGAGCTGAGGCGAGGCACAATCGAAGGCCCTTTCGAGGACTTCGCGCCTCAGCTGAAGCGAGCAGGATACGAGGGGTGCAGTGGCGTGGCGATGCGCGTGTCACGATATCTGACGCCACAACAGTAACACAGCGACACTTCGCACTATCAGCTGAAAGGTCAACAGCCGCCCTGTCTGTATTGAATGAATATATGACTGTGCTCGCCAGGCGTCTGAGAGTCTTCGGTGACCTGGCAGACGTCGCGAAACACCGAAGCTAGGCGGTCAGAAAACTTCAGATCACCGCTCCGCAAAAAATCTTAAACAACACGTCAAATCATACTCCGAAGACAGTTGCACATCTTGGACGCAGACCTCCACAAGGTATCTGAGCTCGGCATCGGGGTCCGAGCTCCGAAGCAGGCAGCCAGGGCGTTGTCGCACCAGCTGGTCCACGCTGCTGTCCTGGGCTGTACGGCTGATAATCGGAAGAAGACTTTCAAAAAGCACAGCAATGATGCTTTAAAGCGATACAACATGCAATGAGGGTATGGTCAGAGTAACGGCAGGACTCTGTATCAACAAGCAGTATGGAAGTGGTCTGGTATTGCTGCGGTGCGACCTTGGTTCTGCATCTTAAAAAGGCACAAGGTGGGAAATGCCAGAACAGCAACGTGCATTGCCGAGCCACTTCTCTGCACTTGCAGTATCCGCGCTTGTTGTCTCGCCTTACGACCTCGGGGTTCAGGCTCTGAGGTTCAGGGCTTCGGGACCTGACGGGGGGCTCAAGGCTCAAGGATATCGGCAGTTTGGCTTCGAACAGCACGGGATCCACAGGAAGCCGCAGCTCCTTGTCAATCGCAAATTAGGAGGCCTTCCCTGTCAAAAAGCTTGCGCCCTAGTATGTCAGTCTGCTCGAAAAAGAGATCCACTCCAAACCCGCCAAGGCAATGAACAACAGTCGTGACAATGCTCGCTGCAACACTGAAACTAGCAAGAGCAACAATCACTGTGAAAACTCCGTAAATCGACGTATGTCGCGCTCCAGTGCATTCCATCGCGTGTCGGTGCAAGTCTGTCTGGCTCTTGTCGCTGCGATGTCTAAGCTACGATGGCTTCGTCATCTGCTGCCGGTCACGAATTCTGGACACTTGCACCTTGAATGCAAACCCTGAACCATACACTCGAAAATCCAGGTTTTCTTTTTTAACTCCGAATTCCTGCACCCTGATCCTGGAAGCCCAACTACAGCTCCGCTCCCACCTGGAGGACTCCTTCGCAGAATTCCTCCTTGGAGACTGCTAGCTGGTCGCATAGGCGGCGCCTTGGCAGTGAGGCAGTGAGCGCAGTCACTGGAAATTGGTTTGGGTTACTCAGGGTTTAGGATTTGGTGCCTCCGCTTGACATGCAGCTCTGAGGTCAGGGCACTGGAGGGAAATTTGACTGTAGCTGCGTAGGTTCAACTTCAGTGATGCCCGAAACTTGCGGCCCCATGGGGGCATCTGCTTTTTTCGTGCGTTTGAACCTGGGACGATTCTTGTTGTCTAGCCTACTTTCGGGGGCATTATGCTGGGAGAGTTGGAGCAAGCAGCTTGTGCGCATTCCAACACACAGTCTGATTGCAACACTGCATAGGACTGTAAGTGCCTGCTTCTTAGGATACACGGCAAAAAAGGTCGCACCCCAGCTCCAACTTCAGTCGCAACGTGCACCTTGGTCGTGTTCCCGGCCCAATCTGCAAGACGAACGATAGCTGCAAACTTTTGGATATCCCAGGCCTGAACCGTTTTCTCGTGGTCTGCGAAGGGCGTCGAACTTTCAGCATCCCAAAACAGATTCATGCAAACTCCCACCGAGTGGTCGAAGGGAATGCACCTTGTCCTGGTGCTCCGGACCCCAAAAGCCGTCAAACTTTTCAGAGTCCCGAAACACATGCAAACTCTCACCGAGCATCCGCAAGATGCTTGGGACTTTCTCCCCGAACCAATAAAAACTGAATTCTGCTTAAATTGAAAATTAAATCTTCTAAGTTCTTGTCACTGAAGCATTTGTCGTAGACAAGGCCAAGCCGCAGCGGAGCGAAATCGTAACCGCCGAAGCGGTTGAAGGTGTAGAGCCTCGAGACCGCATGGTTCCGTGGCAGAATACCAGTGGCTGCTCGTGCCTCCTCCGGCATGTCTTCTGTTGAAATACAGCCTAATTTGCAATTCGTTTGAATCCAGCCTACAGAATTCCAATCAGTTGAGCAGCAGCCCCTGGTGCGCGAGGAAGCCATCCCCGTCCAGAAGTCCCTGCACGGGTGTGGGCCGAGAGTGAGAGCCTACGAGACTAGTGGGAATAGCATGTGCAGGATTTCGGGATGCGGTTTTTGAAGTGCACGCGTTTTGGCGCCAGTTGAAAGGACATCCGGCTTCACGGCGAGTCACTGTCAGTTGAGGGTGTACAGCTCAGGGTTCTGCATTGGAGGAATGGAGCGAGAACTAAGCTTCCGTTGGCTTTAAGCTTCAGGACCTGGTCTTTAGATTTAGATCATTCGAGCAAGGTTTGAGGTTATAGCATACCAGAAGTACCAGCCTTAGGCATGATGAGCTGTCTCCGAACAAAGGCTAATCTAATCGGCTAGGCCGCAACCCCTGAACACGCACATGTACGAGCCGGAGCTGAAATCAACAAATCACTACCCACGAAACCACAGCACAGATGCAGCCCAGCCAGGGCCCAGCTCTCAGACCTGATTAACCCGAATTTGGACAAATTGAAGAGAAACCAGTTATGCCCAAGCTTTTCCTCTGCCGTCGCCGCACTTTCGGAAACCGTGTTGCTGTTGGGGGTTTAGGGTTCACGGCGGGCAGAGCGTAAATTGACGAACAAGCAGCGGCTGTCGTCGTCCTTGCCGTGGCAGTGGTGATGGGAGTGGCAGTGGCAGTGGTTGTGGTTGTACGGGTAGTAGTTTGTCGTCGACGTCCTAGTGGTAGTAGTTAGTAGTCGTCGTCGTCGTCGTAGNNGCAGCAGCAGCAGCAGCAACCATGATAACAACTGCACGAAGGGTAACAATGACTAACCTGCCCTGTACCAATGCTAGTAATTGCGTGTCCGGGTGAGGGGGGCTTTGGGCGGTCTTGCTTTTGAGAGCGCACCGGTCCTGCCTCACATCGCGGCAACACCAGAGCCCACATGTGACAGGCGATGCGGTGACAGTGAAGGTTTTGCGTCAGGCTTTGTTCCCTCGTTGTGTAACC